>PVJN01023642.1:0-31185 GCA_004026805.1 Lasiurus borealis
GGACAATTCCTAATTGCAAATTATTTAGTCTATATTCAACTTGGAAACTTGGGAATGTTTAGATATTCGGCTGTTTTATGAGACGATCTATTCATGTTCAGAGAATGTCTGCTGAATCCTCTGATTTGGTTCAGATATTATACAAGCTTATGCAACTCTAGTAGAAGATATTGAACAACAAGCAATGAATCACTTGATTTGCTCAACTCTGCCTTACATTTTTCAGTAATTCTTCAACATTTGTACTGGGGACACACAAATGAATGTGATGCCATATTCGTTCTCTAAGGGCTCAAGGACAAATAGTACCTTTGTGGAAAAAATATGGCAGTTGGGACAGGAAACAATCATTTACCCATCTATCCACTCACCCAATGATTGAATAAATAATAATGAGGCATCTATATAAACAGGCACCAATCTAAGTGATTCAACAATGGGCAATACAGATGTTCCTGTTCTCTTAGACTTGTTAAAACTCATGGTCGAGATAAATAATTAAATATAAAATTATAATAGATTGTGGTAAATGCTAGATAAGAAACCACTTACAAGTAAAGGGATTAGAGCAGTGGTTCTCAACCAACCACTGGACTAGAGTAATAAAGGTAAAGTACTCAATTCAGAAATTCTTTCTTCCTTTCTTCCTTCCTTCCTCCCTTCCTTTCTATCTTGGACTGTAAAGATCTAAAGCCCTGAATTAATTTTTAATTAAAAGAGGTTATAGGTGAAGGTTTTACCTTAAAAGTTTCTCTGATTATATGAGTTTATACAAAAGCAATTAGCAGTAGAGATAGACATAGCAATAGAAATGTAGTAGATTCCCTAAGTGGAAGAAAGCCTGTATATTAGGCATTGGACTTTGAATAATTGCAGACAAAAAAAGCTAAGAGTTCTCTATGATGAGCATAATAGCACTGACAACAGGAAACAGAAAAAAAAGACTTGCCCAGATATAGGAAACAAGATGGTTGGACTTGACAAGATCAGGGCTTCTCTTTTATGTGGTCCTGGCAGCTGAGAACCTCACCAATGTCCTAGAGAGAAGAGTATTTACATTTGCAATTATTTGTATTTTACTGAACATATTCCTGTTTAGATAACTATAATTAATATGTATACAATTCATTTAATCATAGAGAGATGTATTTCCTTAAACATTGTCTCATTTTCCTCATCAGGGCCTGAGTTAAAAAAACTTCTTTTCTTATCATTGGGAAGTACCTGTGTCATATGGAACCAACCAACACTACTATCCCTGTGTCTTAAGCAGGTACTGAGTACAAAGCCCTCATTCAGTTTTGATACAAGGCCCTGAACATTGAGGGTAGGGCATATGCAAAATCTGTGTATCAGAAATAACCAAGGAGCCTGAAGAAATAATGTGTCCCCATCCTGAGAGATTCTGACTTAGGAAGTCTGGGGGAAATAACTGGGAATATGTTTTTGAAAAGGCTTCTCAGTTGATTCTGATGTATCTAGACTGCCCCAGGGTGGCTGTTTCAGAACTATTATACTCGATATGGTTTTTTATTTCTTTCCACTTTGTGGTGTGTCACTCATATTAAAAATTAAAAATAGATTTATATCAATGGCAAGTTAAAATTTTTATACTCTTCCTTTGTCCCACCCTCTCTTCATCTTTTCCATATTTTTCATTGAATCCTAAACTTTGTAGATATATTGCCCAAACCCTGCTTTGAGATAAAGAAGATAAATAACTAAACCATTTAGAGAAATCCTTTACTTACTTAGCCCAGCGAGTTTTTCTGGAAGAATCTTGGTGTCAGGTAACAACTCACAAGTAAAATACTTTACAATGCATGTGATATGATTTAAAAAGATGTAGGGCAGATCAGGTTGGCAATCTCTGAAATCAGTACATTGTCCATCTGGCTCTTACAGATCTGGCCCTTCTTGCCCCTGGTGTGCTGTTGTAGTGTGGTGAACCTCATTCTATGACTCAGGACTCAGCTTCTATGACCTGGCAACCTCACTGTGGCCCTTTGGTTTGACAGCTGGTCATGGCTTTCTTTCTGGAGCTGGTGCCTCACCTGGGTCATATTCTGCCATCTTGTATTTAGCCTATCAGCCCCCTTTGCTCTCTCCTGGCTTCCTGTACCTTAGGCCCTTCCCTAGGCAAATGGCCTTTTGGAGTCACACCCCAACCAATTTTTTTCCAGTATTTGATCAACTTGATGGCCAAATAATTTCTTTCTTATTAGCTGAAATCTCTTGTTATAATGTAACAATTATCTCCTTATCTGGTCTTCTGAGGACCAATAGCATCATAGGACCCATTTTCCATTCCTTTACTCTCCTCACTGATTCAACTCTAAACTCCCACTCTTCTTTTTAAAAAAATATTTTTATTGATTTCAGAGAGGGAGAGAGAGAGAGAGATAGAAACATCAATGATGAGAGAGAATCATTGATTGACTGCCTTCTGCATGCCCCCCACTGGGGATCCAGCCTGAAATCCGGGCATGTGCCCTGACCAGGAATCGATCAGGGCTCTTTTTTCTTTACATGACTAATTATTATAAAGCACTTTGAGCAGTGTCTGATATAGAATAAACATAGGATTTATTATTTTGTCTATTAATTGTACTGTGAACAGAGGTAGGCTTACTTCTCTAAATAATAATAAGGGCCAGGTTTCTGTAATGTTCCTTTTACTATACTGCATCAACATGCCACTTTCCACTTTTCTTCCTCATGCTCCCCTAATCCTCAACCTCATACACCTAAGTTGCTAACTTTGAACTTGTTTGCAGTAACACTGATCTTCATGTTCTTTTTCTCCTTTATGTGTGACTGGCGATTACTTTTTCCTCTTGTTATATTGCATGTTTTGGCAGTAATTAATTGTGATAAAAGGCATATAGATATGTTTTTCATTTTCATTTTCTATACAAATTGCTTCTTGTTTTATAATTTGTTTATGATAGAGAGTTATGAAATAGACATCTATGTTTATATTGCTCAGAAGCATTGTAGAACAGCAGACATTTTAATTTCATTATCCCTAGGTCTTTTTACAGACTGGGGTAAAATTCCTCCCTAAGATTAATCACATAAATAAATCTAATCAAACTTTTTTTGAGTTTGCTTTGAGTGTGGCTGGTGTGGCTCAGTGGTTGAGCATCGATCTATGAATCAGAAGGCCATGGTTTGATTCCCTATTAGGGCACATGCCCATGTTGTGGGCTCAATCCCCATTCCCTGGTGTGGGACATGCAGGAGGCAATTGATCAATGATTCTCTCTCATCACTGATGTTTTTCTTTTTCTGTCTCTCTCTCTCCCCTTTCCTCTCGAAATCAATAAAAATCTATATTTTAAAAAGCTTGCCTTCAAATAATTTTTGGGGTGTGCTATGAAATATCTTATGGAGACCTCTTACTATAAGACTTAGTTTAAGTGTAGCTAAAAGACCTGCTGTAATGGCAATAATCAATGTAGGCACCTGAGGTTGGTAGGTTAACTAATAAAGTCTGCACAACTGTAAATCAAATATATATGTATCTCAAACTTTTAATTTAAACTTAACATTCATGGATTATCTTTTGCTGTGAGGTCCAATTTTTCCTTGTTATGAGTTTATTGCTTGGAGTTCCATGTCCTCATCTATACTAATAAAAGAGAAACATGCAAATTAACCATCACTCGGCTACACCCACCAGCCATTCAGGAGGGAATATTCAAATTAGAAGGAGAAAAATAGTGGCTGCCCAGCTGTTTTAGGCATGGAGTAATCGGGCGGGGCAGGACGCCTGCTATGAGAGGGAGGGCGGGGAGAGGAGGGGAGAAGGGATCTAGGGGAGTGGCACTCTGGCCACAGTGAAGATGAAGACTGAAGACTCTGGCTGAAGTCTTCAGTGAAGATGAAGAAGGCAGACTCCAGCCGGAGCTAAGGCATGGATCCCAGGTGCCAGAGGAAAACTGGTGCTGGAAGCCAAGGGAAGGCAAGCCTATTGCATGAATCTCTTTGTGCAACGAGCCTCTACTTCTTATGTAAACCACTCTCGTCATGCATCATTTACAACATCCAGTTCCAATTTCTTTAAAGTGGTGCAAGACCTTAAAAACACTTGTAAAGTAAACTGAATATAGTCTCTGTCTAGACTAGAATTTTAACATATTTCTTCCAAACTTTTACAGTTACCTTACCCACACCTCTATATCAGTACATAGAAAATTAAAAAAAAATACATTTTATTGACTTTTTACAGTGAGAAAGGGAGAGGGATAGAAAGTTAGAAACATTGATGAGAGAGAGACATCGATCAGCCACCTCCTGCACTCCCCCCACTGGGGATGTGCCCATAACCAAGGTACATGCCCTTGACCGGAATCGAACTTGGGACCTTTCAGTCCGCAGGCCAACGCTCTATCTACTGAGCCAAACCAGTTTCGGCAATACATAGAAATTTTTAAAGCAACTCACTTTTGTGTTTTTTTTTTTAGACATTTGACTACATTTTTTTAAAATATATTTTATTGATTTTTTACAGAGAGGAAGGGAGAGGGATAGAAAGTCAGAAACATAGATGAGAGAGACATTGATCAGCCGCCTCCTGCACGCCCCCTACTGGAGTTGTGCCCACAAGCAGGGTACATGCCCCTGACTGGAATCGAACCTGGGACCTTTCAGTCTGCAGGCCAACGCTCTATCCACTGAGCCAAACCGGTCTCGGCTGCTACATTTTTATAGAAATGAGAAGGCTAACAGGCTAATTCCAATGTAACCCTGATGTTTGAGGGGCTAGCAATCTGAATCTGTGTCAGTAACCTAGTGTACATTCTTGATAACCTATAATTAAGTTACTGCCCCTTCTTCCACAATCTGGTCTTGTAAGACCTCTTACCTAAATGCTCACATTTAACAGAGGCCATAAACCATGAACAATACACATCCCCTAAAGAGAGGTGTCAGCACTGGCACCAGACCAGGCCCTTAGGTGTGGTCTCAAGGCCCCCATCCCAAAACATGAGTCTTTTTGCAAAGCCCATGAAAGGGCTGGTAGTCCCATCCATATTTGGGGGAAAAAGAGGCTGGAGGCAATAAAGGAAGAGCTTCCACCATGTTGGTTTGCTCAGACTTTGGAGGCAACTCTTCAGAGACCGCCTGTGTAATAAAGCTGTGTAACTCCATTTCTCTAAGCGTTGCTTGGGTTTCTTTGGTCTTCTACAACATCAACCTTTCTTTTTACCTTTACATTTCACCAGTTTGCATAATATTTCATGTAATTACATAATTCTAATAACAGCTTCAATGAGTGTGAGCATGTCTGGAAGATAGATGAGTGGTTCTTTAGAACTCAGCTGATGGACACAGAAGTGCAGGAACTGCAGGAGAACAGTATATTCCTGGCCATCAGTTAGTGGATTTTGAAGAGGGACAGAGATTGTTAGGTATAATCATGTCTTTAGTTTGTGCCTAATGTCTTGGCTTGCACCCTGTTCACTCTTCAGGAGGTCCTGGGTAATAAATTCTGTGATCACACTAGTGTTGATTAACCCAGTTAGTCTGGTTAACTAGAATAAAAGAGATTTTCTACTGAATTTGGTTAAGATTTCATTGTAGCTGGGGCTTGACATGCCTATACAGTAATTCCTTGCCAATTCGTTGTTAGGATTGGAGTTATTGAGAAGCTGGAGTTCTTGATTAAGACTGGGAATGGGGCCAGGGCCGCTGAATAGCTCAGGAGGCTGTGGAGGGGCTGTGACTGAGGCTTCCTAGCTTCTGCTGGATAGACTCACTCATTCAGCAAATGGTCACTGGATACAGTCATTAGGTTCTAAATCACAAATGCTTCATATTCCTGTGTGTGTGTGTTTTAAGCAATGGTAAATGTGGTTAACTGAAAATTATGTTAAAATAAAAGTATGTCTTTTTACCTTCTGGCAGTGTTTCTAGGGCTGGGTTTCCCCAGTTTCATCTATCTTCTCTATCTCTGCAGGCACTTCCCTGCACTCTTTCTTCCTCAGTCCTTCTCTTGGTTTGTGCCCAGCACTGCCTTTTCCTCATCTGGTTCAGAATCCCTGAGAAGATGCCAAATATCACTGTGTCCTATTTGTGGAGGAGCAACCCTGCTCCCTCTAGCCAAGTGATTCCAGAGGACCCTGCCCACCACACCCATCTCTTCATTTCCCCCTCCTAGCAAGTGTGGACTTGAATATGAACCTGATGCCTTTGATTTGGTGTCTCCTTTGTTCCAGCAGACTTCAGTGTCCCTCTTCTGCAAAGGATTGTTCAGAATGTTGCTATTCACACATTGTAAGTAAAGAGATTTGTGTTATTGCTTTCAGATTTTCAAAAACATCATAAAACCTGTTATATAAATGAAATCTTGTGAAGAAGCTCAAAGTACAAAACGACCAAGTGGTTTGAGTAGGTGGAGGTGTCTACAGTCATCTCCATTACTTCCTACGGCCTCTCCAAGCGGGCTGAGGAGCACAGTTTAACAATACTGGATTACTTTAATCACACCTCCCCTTTAATTCAAGCGGTGCAAAAGGGGTGTGCATTAGGCGATCACCATCCTTCCAATGTCAGCCAGCCCAAGTTCTCTCCCTGGAAGCAATGGCACTGCTCTGCCATGTTCACCTGGTGATTCCTTGTCTGTGTATGAGCAAATGCACATCGATCCTTTTTTTAACTCTTTTTGCTGAAATTTGCATTTATGATTGTGGTCACTTCCCCATTCAGCCTTTGAAACCCCAAAGACCTCAAATAACACTTTATCAAGGTACTTTGGCATGTGATAGCTGTTCAGTATGGTGACCAACCAGCCCCATTTGCCTAGGGCTGAGGTATTTCCCTGCTAAAACTGTAGCAGTCCCAGGCAAACTGAAGCATTCGGCCACAAAGCCACAAGGTCACACTTTTTAGGGCACCAAAAAAACCACTACTTTCATGACCTGGGCCAGGTGGTTTCTGGTCCCTATGATTGGGTGGACTGGAGGTAGTTCAAGGAGTCTAGTTAACACTGTTTCTTTATTCTTGGCCCAGGACTCGATCTGAAAATCAATAGCAAGGCTATTTCAAGGAGATAGATAAACAATGCCTTTTTGTTTTTAAAATGTAGTTAGAATATGAGCACTATCTCTTTCTTTTTCTAGTCCACTTTCATGTAAATTAATAGATAAAGCTATTTTTAAGATTACTTAACAGAGAAGTATGGGTTTTCATCCCCTATTTTGTTTATCCTTTATCACTTTACTTTATTGGACATACATAAGTAAGAGTTGGCTAAAGAAATCAGCTCTCATTAGTTGCAAAGTATAGTAAGCTATATTATCTGGCAGAATGATTAAATGGAGAAAGAAGGGCCTGAGTTGTTCATGGACTGTAAGACACTGGAAAGGTCCCTTAGACCCTCAGAGCCCCAGCTTCTTTGCCACCTCATTGGAGCCCCTTACACCTGCCTAACAGGATTGGCAGGAAATGTCAGTGTTTGGCAATATGCATTTGCTTGATAAATGTTAATTTCTTTTCTTCCTGGAATGATCAAGGTTCTGCTTAATCAAGTATTCTCATTAATAGAAAGTGATGAATATGTAAAGGATAAAGTATGTCTACCATTATAAATGCACTAAATAGGAATGCAGGTGTGGAGAATTTTCTGGGTGATGGAAATATTCTATATTTTGATCTGTATAGTGGTAACATGAGGCTTTGTATATGTAAATTTTCACCAAGCTATTAAGATTTATATATTTTACTATATATAGTTATTTTTGAAATATTGATTAGAGTATTTTAGTAATTAAAATACTAACTAAGCCTGGTATTACACTTCATACCACAATTGATCTTTGAGTAATACAAGGCTTAGGGGCACTGACCTCCTTGCATAGTTTAAAATCCATGCATAACTTTTGACACCACAAAAACTTAACTACCAGTACCCTATTATTGACTGGAAGCCTTACCAATAACATGAATACGCAATGAGCATATATTTTGTATATAATAAAAGACTAATATGTTAAGTGTTTGGTTGTCCATTCAAACAATCAAAGCATAATATGCTAATGATATGCTAAAGCCACTCAACCACTCGCTATGATGTGCACTGACCACCAGGGGGCAGACAGTTGACCTGTCGCTATTTCGTTCACTGAGCACAGGGTTCAGATGCTTTGACTGGTAGGGTAGCTTGCTGCTGGGGTCCGGCCAATCAGGACTGAGCAAGAGGGACCAGACATGCCCTGGAGCCCTCCTGTGGTCACTCCCACAGTCATTCCCCTGCTGGCCAACCTCCTGCATCCCTCCCAGTCCCCAATTGTGTACCTAGGGGATGCCCAGCAGCTGCCAACCACCAGCCAGTGTCTCCCACTCTTCCTCCAGGACACCCTGCTCCCTGGTTGAACTCCCAAAAGAACTCTGGTTGAGAGGACAATTTGCATACTACACTTTTATTACATAGGATATTTAACATTTACATAGTGATGGTTACTAATGTGTTCTTTGTACACTGGGAAGAAGGGTCTAAATCTGTTGCATTTTGTATTCTATTCTTTGTGCAAAGTATGGTAAAATATTGCCTTTTCCCCCTCTTGTTATTTGCTTCCCAGAAAGCGTCAGCTAACCAAATTTTGCAGTAGTTCAGTTCTTATCTAATATTTGACTCTGAGGAAGACAGCCTAAGTCTCTACTCCCTGGGGCAACAGCCTTATAAATAATTTTGGAAAATACATTTGGAAAAAGTCTTTGGGCACTGGGTCTACACAAAACTCACTCACAAGACTCTCCGTGACAACACTTAGCACAAAGCAATTGGCTTAAAAAAAAAGAAAAACACTAGCATATTGAAACTAATTTTTATATTGCATCATTTTTATAATCTCTTTCTCTTTGTGGCATCCTGTGTTTAAGGGAATATTGTCATCATCTATTTCCAGAAATGGTTTGGATAACTTCTTCTTGGAAACCCTTCCCACGCATTTGTATTTTGGTATCTCTCCATTATTTCCCACTCAGACAGACTGACCACAGGGACACTGGGAGTCTCTTGGGCTCTGGAATGCACCAGCCTCCTACTTTCACATGCCAGGACACACGTGGGATCTTCTAGAGAGGAAAGGGGGAAGTCATGATTCAGAGAAGAAGCTAAATATAGGATTTGGTCAACTGAGGAAAAATGTAGCCACCACTACCACCACCACCACCACCACTACCTCATATCACAGGGAGGTGGGGGATTTAAGGAAGCTGCCTGGGATCATCTCATGACAGACAGTGTCCAATTCCCTGGTTGGTGGTGACAGGTGATCTCAGAACAGTAGCTGGGCAGCCAGCCCAGAGAGCGGCCATTCTATGTTGGAACAGCAGAGTGGAAGCTCTGGGGAGGCAGGGCTGTCTCCCTAAGAATACGTGAGAATGAGAGATGTGTTTCAACCTACTAAAAAGAGATTTTCTTTCTGGTACAAAGTTTTCAGATGAATTAGTGACTACTGAAAAACTAAGCAGGAGGAGAAAATTACTGATTCTAAGAAAATAGAACATTTTATGAGAAAAAATTATAGAAAACTACATGATGCAGTGGTGAGTAAATATTACACTGTCACATAATGTAATACTGAATAATGACTTAACCCAAAAAATTATATTTGGGAAGATGAGCAGAAAAGTAAGAGTTGCACACTGTGTGTGTGTGTGTGTGTGTGTGTGTGCGCGCGCGCGCGCGTGCTATGTGTATGTGTGTTGAATTATATAAACCTTACTTTGTCATTTTTCAACTGTATGGAATTAATACCTAATACAGTAGTACCTTGAGATACGAGTTTAATTCTTTCCGTAACCTTGCTCGTATATCAAGTTGCTCATATTTCAAAGCAAATTTCCCCATTGAAATCAATTGAAATTCCATTAATCCCTTCCAGCCCCCAAAATGCCACCCCAGTTGTTCTTGTTATGTGTTTTTGAATAAGAAAAATGTATTTAAAAATGACAAATATTGTATAAAAACATAATAAAAGAGAATGTAAAGGAATAAACTGGTTTTAAAAAATGTATTTACCTACTCGTTACACTCTTAATGCTACACTTTATCCCTAAACTGAATGTAACTTAACTAATCTTCACTGAACTTAATTGCTACTGGTCTTTGCATTTTTGGCCAATTTAAAAAAAAAAAAAAAAAACGTGTCCAACGAGGTTTGCCTCTTCCTCCCTTTCAGAATGTTTCTGAAATGGGTGAGGCAAGTTTCATTGAACAGCTCCGATGCACAACCAGTAGCAACACCCTCTCCCACATTTCTAAGATCTCCTTTATCTCACTTGTAGAGATCTCCTCCACCTCTGGCTCCTCTTTGAAACCAATTTCTTGGAGAACCTCCGCATGTTGCTGAGACTGCAACTCTTGTAACTCCTCCCTGGTGAGTTCCAGAGAGTGCTCCTCAATGAGCTCATTCACGTCTCTCTCATCCACCTCCAGGCCCATGGATTTTCCCAGAGACACTATCTCCTCCTCCACTGGCACCTCGGGTTCGAATCCTTCAAAGGTCCTTTTGGCTACGGCCTCAGGCCACAGCTTCTTCCATGCAGAGGTCAAAGTCCTCCTTGTAACACCCAGCCAGGCCTGATCAATAATTCTGAGGCATATCACGGTGTTAAAGTGGTTCTTCCAGAACTCTCGAAGGGTGAGGTTTGTGTTCTCTGTCACCTCAAAGCAGCTCCGGAACAGGTGCTTGATGGACAGCTTTTTAAAATTAGAAATCACCTCCTGATTCATGTGCTGCAGGATAGGAGTGGTGTTGGGAGGTAGGTAGACAACCTTTATAAACTTGAACTCCTCGAGGAGTTCATCTTCGAGGTTCGGTGGGTGAGCAGGAGCATTGTCGAGGACAAGGAGGGCTTGCATGGTTAAGTTGTTTTCCTGTAAATATTTCTTAACAGAAAGACCGAAAACCAGATTTACCTATTCCACAAAGAACTGCCTGGTGACCCATGCCTTTGGGTTTTCCCTCCACATAACTTGCAGTTTATCTTTTAAAATCTTATGTGACTTAACGACTCTGGGGTTTTCCGAATGGTATACGAGCAGAGGCTTGATCTTGCAGTCACCACTGGCATTGGCGCACAGTGCGAGAGTTAGCCTATCCTTCATGGGTTTGTGGCCTGGCATCGCCTTCTCCTCTGCCCTTATATAAGTCCTATTCGGCATCTTCTTCCAGAAAAGCCCTGTCTCGTCATGGTGGAAGACTTGCTGGGGCTTCTATCAGTTCAGAAAAAGGTTTGAGGTAATCCTCAGCTGCCTTCACATCCGAACTTGCTGCCTCACCATGCCTGACAATGGAGTGAATGCCAGACCTTTTCCTGAAGTTATCAAATCAGCCTCTACTGGCTTTAAATGAGTCTTTCAATGCTTTGTCCGTGGAAGTGCTTGGGGTCTGCTCCAGCAAATCACTGTAAATCGCTCGTGCTTTCTCGCATATGAAGCCCTGTGTTAATGTATCTCCTTTAAGCTGCTCTCCATCACCCACACCATCAGTAGATTCTCCATATTTTCATGGAGAGAGCTATGGAGCTTACAAATTATTGTAACACCCTTAGCTGGTGTTATATCCTTTATTGATTCCTTCTGTTTAAGCACAGTGCATATCATTGAAGTACTATGCCTGTACTGCCTCGCCAAGTCAGCCACTCGCACACCTTGCTCATATTTTTCTATGATTTCATGCTTTAATTCAATAGACATCATCCTCTTCTGAGCACTGACCTTTCTTTTTTTTTAATTAAATTTTTATTATTCAGACTATTACATTTGTTTCTTTTTTTTCCCCTCCATAGCACCCCTCCACCTAGCTCCCACCCTTCCCTCTGCCCTTACCTCCCTCCCATTGATCTCATCCATAGGTGTATGATTTTTGTCCAATCTCTCCCTGTATACCCCTCACCTCTTTCCCCCTAGAATTATCAGTCCACTCCCTTTCTGTGCTCCTGATTCTATGATATTCATGAGTTTATTCTGTTGATCAAATTTTTAATTCACTTAATTTTTAGATTCACTTGTTGATAGATATGTATTTGTTGTTCATAATTTTTTGGCTTTTACCTTTTTCTTCTTCCTCTTCTAAAAGAGTACCTTTCAGCATTTCATATAATACTGGTTTAGAGTTGATGAACTCCTTTAGCTTTTTCTTCTCTGTGAAGCTCTTTATCTCCCTTCAATTCTGAATGATAGCTTTGCTGGATAGAGTATTCTTGGTTGTAGGTTCTTACTATTCATCACGTTGAATATTTCTTGCCACTCCCATCTGGCCTGCATTGTTTCTGTTGAGAAATCAACTGACAATCATATGGGTGCTCCCTTGTAGGTAATGAACTGTTTTTCTCTTGCTGCTTTTAATATTCTCTCTTTGTCTTTTGCTCTTGGTAATTTAATTATGATGTGTCTTGGTGTGGTCCTCTTTGGATTCCTTTTATTTGGGGTTCTGTGTGCTTCCTGGACTTGTAAGTCTATTTCTTTTACCAGATGTGGGAAGTTTTCAGTCATTATTTCTTTAAATAGGTTTTCATTATCTTGCTCTCTCTCTTCTTCTGGCACCCCCACAATTCTGATGTTGGTACGCTTGAAGCTGTCCCAGAGGCTCCTTACATTATCTTCACATTTTTGGATTCTTTTCTCTTCTTGCTTTTCCAGTTGAATGTTTTCTGCTTCTTTATATTTCAAATTTTTGACTTGATTCTTGCCTTCCTTTAATCTGCTGTTAGGACTCTGTATAATATTTTTTATTTCAGTTAGTGTATGTTTAATTTCTAGTTGGTCCTTTATCATCTTTAGTTGGAGCTTTTCCATCTCTAGTTGGATCTTTTCAATCTCTGGTTGGTTCTTTTTCATCTCCTCTTGGCTCTCGCTAACTTTATCCAACTTTTCTAGCATATTCTTGAAAAACCTTATTAGCGTGGTTTTGAACTCTATATCCAGTCGTTTGTTTTCCTCCATTTCTTTTGTTTGTGATCCCTTCCCTTTTCTTGGCATTTTCACTATGCCAGGAAACTTCTGTGTTGAATTCAGCCTTATGATACCAGACTTGCAAAACCGAAGAAGCCTCTGTTGAGCTTGGGATGGGTGGAGTCTCAGGGCTTAAGGGACGGCCTTGCCTTTCAGTCAGCCCCACCCTCCACGGCCCCTGAGTCTCACGTGACTAGGTAATAGCTGGAGTGGTCCTTGTGTGCGCTCACCCACAGTGCCTCTAGACCACTGCCTTTCCAGCTCCCCTGCACACCAGGACCACAGGAGTCTAGGTCTCCAGGGTTTCACCCGAAACAGGGGCTTAGTGAAGTGGCACAGTTGGGAGGGTCTGTCTCCCGCCCACTAGAGAAACCAGCGGCACAATCAGCAATCTATCCTCTGCGCAGTGCCATGCCCACCACCAGACCTGATCTTTTGCGACTCCCCTACATTTCTGTGTACCTCTCCATTTTCACAGTCCAAACTTCCCCCATATGAGTTTCAGCTGGATCTGGGGTTTAGTGTTGTAAGATAAGGGGTTCAATGCCATTGGGAGTCTTCATTTCCCTCCCACCAGAGAAAGCCAGCCAGGTACTTTGGCACCCGCTCTCTCAGTGCGCGCGTCTCCATACCTCAGCTTTTTGCAGCTCCTCTGGGTTTTGAGCCCCTCTCTTTCCTTCTAGCTGTAGAACTTACACTCAGCCAGCTTTCCTGTGGTTCTGGATGATTTTCGTTCTGTCTTTTAGTTGTATTTTTGAAATTGTTGTGTGAGGCAGCAGTGTAGATGTTTACCTATGCCGCCATCTTGGATTCTCCGAGTACTGATCTTTCCATTTGCTTTCTTCGGACCCATGGTTATAAAAAGAAATGTGATAAAGTATGTAAATGCACAGAAGATCCTTCAACAACGAGGTAAACAAGCACACTTACTGAGGTGTGGGAAACTATGAGATGCTGGAGTCTTGGTAAACTGGTGGGTCGTGTGCAGCCAGCCGATCCATGTGATTACTAGTATCTCAAATGTTGCTCATATTTCAAAGCAAAAAATCGCTCACTCTACAGCTCGTATCTCAAAAATCTTGTATATTAGGGCACTTCTATCTTGAGGTACCACTGTATATAAATCGAAAAATGAAGAACTAGCAAAATAAGCACGCTATTAAGTAATATGGAGGTAAGAAAGAGGTATAAGACTTGAAAGTAACTGACCTCAGGAAATAGAAAATAAGAATGTAACTTTGATCATTGAAATTAAGTTAAAAATTAACCAAAATTTCTCTTAAGTCCTTTCAGCAGATTCAGATACTGAAATTAAAGTCACCTTTCTTGAAGAAATTAAACAGAGAAATAGGGCAGCCGACAGGAAAGAATTTTCATTGAGTGGAAAACAGAGCCTAGAGCTCTTACATCGTTAATTAAAGCGGTTGGTGAGCAGGCAACTCAACATGGACTCGGGCTGGAAAGTGGCTTTTACTCATGCTACTTGTCTTTGGAAGCTGTTCAAATTGGAGTCTGCAAAAAAGCACCTCACTAGATCCCGAGAGCTTGAGGACAAGACCAGAGTGCAAAATAATGGCCAAAGCATTTATTCTGTGGCTTTGACCTCACCAACTGTGTCTATTGAACTGTAGCCACTCTGCACCCTTCCCACCCCCATTGCAGAGTTCTCTGCAGTGGGTCATAACTACTCTCACATACTTTCCTGAATTCCAGATTTTTGCAGTCCCATCCAAAACTATGCCAGAATGTTTTTTTTAGGCAATGCAGAATCATTCTTGCTACTGTCTCTAAGCTCCGCCTACCACAGGCTAGAAGCCCAGAAACTACATTTCCAGAATCCTTTGTCACTAGCGTTCCTAGTTCTATTCTGTCAGTGGGAGGCACCTATGAGAGATATGGGGCAGAATTGATACACTTTGTTCCTCCAGCAATTGGGAGGTGGATAGTGGACGATGTAAAGACTTTACTGGATATGAGATTTTGCAGCGATCTCTAAGGCAGTGGTTGGCTAGTGAGCCGTGGTTTGCCACTCTATTGACTAATGAGTTTGCCAACCACTGGAATAGGGGCTTAATTATAAGGAACAACAGTCTGTAATAATTGGAATCGAGAGTCTAGGTCAGTGGTCAGCAAACTCATTAGTCAACAGAGTGGCAAACTGTAGCTCCCCAGTCGCAGTTTGCCAACCACTGCTCTAAGGCAAGCAGGTCAAACTTGCTACCCACAACAAATATTTTTTGCAGCCCAGCCAATATAACAGTATGTAAGAAATGTTTTAATAAAAATTTTATAACTTAATTTTTACAATTCCTGTTATATATAATTATTAATAACAAATTACAACGTTCCATAATGACTGATGACTATAATCATGTTGCATTCATTTCCCTTATACACCTTACATGCAGGCTCAGTATTTCTCTCCACTAATACTAGCAGCATATATTTTAGCAGCCAATGGCCATGTCATTAGTTTTGGACTGATCTGTTTGGTATGCCCAAAAGGAAATATTTTGCTTTTGGAGAACAAGAAAAATAGGTTTATTTGCATTGCACTTATTAATTGGTGTAGTCATTCAGTTTCTGGTAAGGTAATATTCAAGAAAAATAATTTTTATTAAGATGTTCTATTATTTTATGTTAACAATTACTCATTTAATAAACCTTTATTGTTCAGATTATTACAATTGTTCCTTTTTTACCCTTATTGCTCCCCTCCACCCGACTCCTACCCCTCCCTCTGCCTTTACTTCCTCCCCAATTGTCCTCATCCATAGGTGTATGATTTTTGCCCAGTCTCTCCCTGAACTCCTCTCACCTCTTTCCTCCTGAGAATTGTTAGTCCACTCCCTTTCTACGCCCCTGATTCTATTATACTTACCAGTTTATCTGTTGATCAGATTTTTTTATTCACTTGATTTTGAGATTCACTTGTTGATAGACATGTATTTGCTGTTCATAACTTTTATCTTTATCTTTATCTTTTTCTTCTTCTTCCTCTTCTTAAAGAGTACATTTCAGCATTTCATATAGTACTGGTTTGGTGTTGATGAACTCCTTTAGTTTTTTCTTATCTGTGAAGCTCTTTATCTGACCTTCAATTCTGAATGATAGCTTTGCTGGGTAGAGTAATCTTGGTTGTAGATTCTTGCTATTCATCACTTTGAATATTTCTTGCCACTCTTGTCTGGCCTGAATAGTTTCTGTTGAGAAATCAGCTGACAATCAGATGGGTATTCCCTTCTAGGAAATTAACTGTTTTTTTCTTGCTGCTTTTAATATTCTCTCTTTGTCTTTTGCTCTTGGCATTTTAATTATGATGCGTCTTTTTGTAGTCCTCTTTGGATTCCTTTTGTTTGGAGTTCTGTGTACTTTCTGGACTTGTAAGTCCATTTCTTTTACCAGGTAGGGGAAATTTTCAGTCATTATTTCTTCAAATAGGTTTTCAGTATCTTGCTCTTTCTTCTTCTGGCACTTCCATAATTCTGATGTTGGTACACTTGAAGTTGTTCCAGAGGGTCCTTACATTATCATCCAATTTTTGGATTCTTTTTTCTTTTTGCTTTTCCAGTTGAGTGTTTTCTGCTTCTTTGTATTTCAAATCTTTGACTTGATTCTTGCCTTTCTCTAATCTGCTGTTAGGTTTCTGTAAAATATTTTTTATTTCAGTCAGTGTATGCTTAATTTCTAGTTGTTCCTTTTTCATCTCCTCTTAGGTTTTGCTAAGTTTATCCATCTTTTCTATGAAATTCTTGAAAAACCTTATAAGTGTGGTTTTGAACTCTATATCCTGTCATTTGTTTTTCTCCATTTCTTTCATTTGTGATCTGTTCCTTTGTCTTTGCATTTTCACTGTTTCACTGAGTTGGTAGAGTAGCTTTGTGTGCTAGGTGTCCTGTGGTGGACTCTCTTGATGCACCCTTTTGTGGACTGTGTGTACAACCTTATTGTAGTTCAGTCTTGATTGTTATTGGTATCATTGGGAGGAATTGACACAAGACTTGCAAAATTGCAAAAGTCTCTGTGCTCAGCTTGGATGGGGCTGAGTTTCAGGGCTGAGCAGACAGCCTTGGCTTCCTGTCAGGCCTGCCCTTCACAGCCCCTGGGTCTCAGTGCCTCTCAGTAATCACTGCAGCCCTCTCTGCATGCACTCACGCTCGTGCCCCTCCAGACCTCTGCCTTTCACAGTTCCACTGAGTTTTTGTGCACTCCAGGGACCCATATGAGTCTGAGTCCCCAGGGTCTCACCCGAAACTAGGGTTCATTGCAGTCAGAACTGGATTTCAGTGCAGTCGGAAGTGGATTCCTCCTGCTAGAGAAAGCCAGTGTCACAATCAGCAGTCAGTCCTCTGTGCGCTCACTGGCACGTGCTCCTCCAAACCTCTGTCTTTTATGTCTCCCCTGAGTTTCTGTGCACTCCTCCCTTTTTTCTGATAGTCCAGACTTGCCCCGTATGAGTCTCACGCAGAACTGGGGTTCAGTGCAGTCAGGAGTTCCCATCTCCCTTCTGCTAGAGGAAGCCAGCCAGGCACTCAGCTGCCCATCCTCTCCATGAGTGTGTCTCCATGAGGAGCTTTTTGCAGGTCTTCTGAGTCTCCATGAGCCCCTCACTTTCCTTCTAGTTGTAGAGTTTCCACTCAGCCAGCATTCCTGTGGTTCTGGATGATGTCCATTCTATCTTTTAGTTGTAGTTTTGAAATTGTTGTGTGAGGCAGCAGTTTAGGTGTTCACCTATGCAGCCATCTTAGTTTCTCCCTGATTATTCATTTATTTCACCCTTTGTATTCAGCATGTCTCTATTGAAATAAACCTATGTTTCTATGAAAATTGAAGCTTTTGTTTTTTTGTGGCCCACATAAAGTTAAACCAGGTTTATTTGGCCTGTGTTAGCCTTTGAGTTTGACATGCTTGTTCTAAGATAATACCCTGAGAATAATCTGCTGTAGTGCATAAGCAGCCATAATCACTGGAGGTAATTACCTGGGATTCAAGCAAGTTTTTGATTTTCTGAAAGCAACAGCAAACCAGAGAGCTAGTAATGTTTCTACCTGAACTTTGGATTTACATAGATCTGGATTTGAATCTTGACTCTTCCATTTTTAAAACTATAACCCCAAGTTAGATTTGTTATTCTTGACTTAATTTTTTCCCAAGTGTACAATGAGAATCAAATTAAGTATCTCCTAGGCCATGAGGAATTAATGTAATATGTGTAAAAATGCCCAGCAGACCTGTCACCAGAGTAGGTAGGTACTCAATAAATAGTAGCTATTGCTATTATTGTTTTATCTTCTCTTTGCCATCTGCCACTGTTATTATTTATGCGATAGCTGCTGGGCAATCACTAGGCAAGAAACTCTTGAGCAGGTGCTGGATTGAGAAGCTGGGATTGCTCACCCACTCCTTCTTCCAGAGGCTTCTCCTTTTACATCCAGAATGCCCACATCTTCCCTTATCTCAGGCCTACCAGATATCCACCCAGACCTGTCTGTGTGTAGGAAGTCAGGACTGAGCAAATTGACTGTAACCTTGGTACATGTGTTTTTCTTTGCACAGTTTGCTTCTTTCAATAACCCAGGGAGTGCAGTAATTCCTACCTTTTTCTCCATGTGATCAGTGGACATTTAATTAACATTTTGGTTCTTATTCTTTTTTGGGGGGCCTATTACTCCCTCCTACCCTCCTGAGGTCTTCATGCTTGAGACTGATTCATTCTTATAGCTTTGGGGGCTTTCACAACAAATCTCATTTCAAGGCAAGACTCTTTCTAGGTGAAGTTATAGAATTCCTGACTTGGAGAATTTCTTTCCTATGCCTCTCTGTTTAAATATGAAACGCCAGATGTTCCAGCTGATGGGCCCTAAAAGTGATTTTTCCCTCACTGATTTAAAAAATTCTACTCTTTTGCTGTATAGCACATGATCAAACACTTTAAAATATATAATTAATTAAAGTGTTTACTGAAACTGAGAAGCAGTCAAGTAAATGGAAATGAAATAGGGAATCTATAGAAATAGCTCAAGAACAGCCATCTTCACATAGGCAGACCTATGGTATACCCTGAAGTCTAAGAAACAAGGTCCTTATGGAATGGAAAGTGGTCAGTCCAGACATGAAGATCACCACATTTAGTCTGAAGTTTCTACTTCTTTCTTGCTTAAACTACAGATTCTTAGCAGAATCTTCTGGATTCTCCCTGTTTTCAAGAAATATGGGTAAGCAGGGAGAGCAAATAAATAAATAAATATAAAAAAATTGAAAGTATAAAGTTGTCATATCATGATTTATTTTATTTCTGTCACTATTTCTAGTTTCGTCTCTCTCTCTCCTACATTTCCAAAAGGCTCCCATGAAACAGGACCTAGGGGAAGGCAAGGTGCTGTGGGAGGAAAGGACTCAGAACAAGTCTCTTTCTGTCCTTCACCAGAGACCCTAAAACAGAGATGATGACTTGTGTTTTAGAGAGGGTTTACTTTCTCTCCTAGCAACCTGTAACTAAAGATAAATAAAAATAAAACACCTTCATTAAGAGTATTTCTTTTCCTTAAATGAAACACATGAAATATATGTTACTGGTATAAAGTTTAAAACAAAAAATAATCAAACATCTCTTTTCCTTATTGTTATAAGAGCTATGGAAAGGGAAGGATGGGACAAGGATAAAGTCGAGTGCAGGGTTTCCTACGTAGTGGCCCTTGTGTTGGTCAACTTAGTGTCTTTGACAGTTCACTTTAGTTGTTAATTTTTGAAGTAGTTAGCTGCTGTACAGCAATTAAATTCTACTCACAAGTCTTATGTGACTTTTCAAAAGCTTCCTCAGGGTGGAGCATCAGAAGAGCAGACTGGGATGAGTGGGGAATGTCATTTTGTCAGGGACAGGAGTTGGGAGGTAGGCAAACTGTCGTATATGGGCCAAATTCACCCACCACCTGTTTTGTAGATAAAGTTTTATTGAAATCCAGTGATATACATTTGTTTTTATAGTGTCTATAGCTGCTTTTGTGCAATATGGCAAAGTTGAGTAGTTGTGACAGAGCACATTTGCCCCAAAGTTGAAACTACTATCTGGCTCTGCACAGAAAAAGCTTTCCCACCTCTGGTTCAGGATGAAGTGTTGTTATAGCTAAATTAATCCACATTAACTGGTGAATGAGTGGGGTAGCCTGAGTAAAATTAAGCCAAGAGCCAAATTTGACTATTGAAATGCTTTACAACACTTTGTAGTAACCATGACTTGTTAATAGAGAGGATTTACTTTGTTGGTATCATGTACATGAAATCATTCAGTCATTCAATCATTCATGGTAGTTTAAGCAAATGTTTGCAGTCACATCACCCTACATGGGTTTGGTGAAGAGTCAGCTTCCAATATTTGTTAAAGTGAATGAATTGCCCTTGCTAGTACCTAAATGTCAAGCAAATGAATCTGAAAATTGAACTCCTTTTTCCTTCTAGGATGAAATGTAAATATTTTAAGAAGTCTTGATGCATAAAGAATTTCTATGATTTGTGAGAAAGATGGATACTAGGATATAAGATTATTTACAATTATGCAAATTTACATTATAAAATTAAAATATTATTTTAAAAGTGCATCTTCATGCCTTTGTCTTCCCAGTTCTTCCTTTAAGGACAGGCCTTATAGAGTAGTGTGTAAGATAATTAAAGGCTCTAGTGCCAGAGACATGTGGGTTTGAATTTTGGTCCTACTATTACTAGCTTTGTGGTCTTGGGCTCTATGTCTCAGTTACCTAACTTTTAAAATTAGAATGATAATAGTACCTACCTCATGGTATTATCATAAGGATTAAATGAGATAATACAGATAAAGACTTAGTACTGTGACGGTGACAAGTTAGCTATTGTATTTCTACCAGTGGCCTGGTGCATGAAACTTCATGCACTGGAGGGGAGATCCCTCAGCCTAGCCTGCCCCTTCTCACAGTCTGGGAGCCCTCAGGGGCAGGAGGTGACCCACTGATGAGGGGAAGGCAATGCTCCATCACACTTGGCTGCTGCCACTGCCAGTAGCACAAGCCCTGGGTGGCTCTGGTAACCTGAGCCTCAGGTGGCCCTGAATGGCTGGGCAGCCACCATCTGAGGCTTGCCTGCATCTCAAGCCCACCATGGGAAGCTGGGAAGCTGCCATCTAAGGCTTTCCTGTGCCTCAGGCCCACCTGGCAGCTGGGCAGCCACCACCTGAGGCTTGCCTGTGCCTCAGGCCAGCCCTGGGCAGCTGGGGAGCTGAGAGTGGGTATGGCCATACTACATGCCTGCCAACCCCCACCCCTGGCTCCAGCTTGGCTAAAAGGACTGGAGGACTCCAGTGGGGCTGAGGGGACTAGACACACCATCTTTGTGACTGATGGTCAATTTGCATATTCCCTCTTTATTAGATAGGATCCCCCTCTCAGAAAATCCAATCAGCTCTATCAGAATCTTAAAGTCTTGTACTTCCTTCTCAAACCTCCTTCCCCCTTATTTACCTGAGATATCAAAGACATAGGCTTTTTGTCTGGGTCACTGAAAAATCCTGCTCTGTTTACGGGGAGGTGGGATCTCTATGGAAACAAGAGCCTTGGTGGCAGAGAGCATCCTGCAATTATGTGAGCCAGCCACTCATATTCTTACAGCACAGTCTTTCTGGAAGAAAATCATGTGAATCACAGAGGGAATGGGCCATCTCTCTGGTACTAAACCTTGACCAATGGCTTGCCAATCACAAGAATGGCTTTCTGTCTTTGTTCAATACAAGTTTTTACCTGTTTCATTGTTCTGACTTGGGCCTGTCTTTAATTCTTTCATTTGGAAATTCTTTGACAAAGGCATTATTAAGCTGCTTCCTTGGTCGGCATGAAATTTATTCCTTTAGATTTTGGATATTTTGCTGTAATTGTTCATGTATGAGACAGCATCCATTAGTACTTTTGCATGTGTGCTTTGGTCATTTTCAAGTCTTCTTTGTGTACCTTTCATCACCTCCTTTTATTAAAAGGACAGATATTAGGATTCAAAAGAGTTTAGCCAGGTGTTGGTGAATCTGAATCATGCTTTTGGGAGAGAAAACTACTCTGGCAGGCTCTTGGTTGAGAGTGGATTCAACATCTATCTGTTCTTCAATACATCTATCTGCTGTGATACTACAAAATAATCCCGAGTTTGACTTTTGGGCCTATCTAAAGTTACTCTCTTACCTATTCTTATCTCCTCTTTCAACCTCATTTGTATTATAGGTTAAAGGGGAATCATAAGTGCTCATGTAATAATCTTTATCTCTTTGGACTCATTTCTTACCACCAGCTGCTCTTCCTCCAGTCCCCTTTGCACCATCACACAAATTTGGATAAATGGAAGAACTTTGTGGTCCTGTGATCACTGCAAGGTTACTGTTTCAGTTCCCATATGTGAAGACACTTATTGCCAATGTGTGGTATAGCATAGATGTTAATTGAGTCTCTAAATCTGAATTCTAAGCCATGTGTTATGAACAGCATTGTGTTTTAGACTTGTGATAGAGTCTGAGCTCTGTCATTTAATAGCTATGACACTTTAAGCACTTGCCAAACCTCAGTTTTTCATCAGTAATGTGGTGATAAAAAAAACCCTGCCCCTTGTTATTAGAGAGATGAAATGAAAATATATAAAAGTTTTTTTCTAGATTGTAAGGGATAATACAAGTGTGTAATTATGTAGATAGTTGTAACAATTATAACAGCTTTCAACTGGAAGTGATAATAAAAAGTTAGGATTAATTATATATATATTGCTTTAATTCAGTTTTGTTCAATGGCCCCAGGGAATTCATCTAAATATTGATAAAGCACAAGAGCTTTTGACCTTGTTTTACAATAAAAGCAAATACACACACAAGCCTGGGTGTGGCATCCACAGCAGGATATTGGCTTCAGTAGTGCGTTGGGGTCAAGTGCTAATAGTGAAAAGCCAAAGTTATCTTCTCTGTGAAATTGCCTTCCCTGTGCATGGAGAAGATAACTTCTGTTTGGAACAGTGGAGGAAACAAATGAATCACTATCATCATCTCATGCATTAAACTTGTTTTCTAGCATATGTTTTGAAGGCTAGAGGTCAGCACAGGACTTGACAGAAAAAGAGAAAGACCAGAGAAGACAGAGAATACATAATAGGTAATGTACTAGTTGAATGCTAAGAAGCATACAGGGCCAGGTAGACTAGGTGCCTTAGAAGTAAGAAGAATCTCTAGAAGAAAGGTACCTGGTAGGTTAGATAAGGCTGAACCCTCTATGGGGCCAGTTGAGTGTCAGAAATCAATACAAGAAATTAGGTAAAGAAATGTCACTTGATATCAGTTTCAAAGATGTGGTTGATGCAGGCAGAAGCATCTACTATGTTTTTAGACACTGTAGAGGGCACTTTACAATTATAATTTTACTTAGTCCCTGTAGAAATATTATGAGAAAAGTTACAGATGAACAATCATAAAATCAGAGAAGCTTAAAGCTATTAGCTTAAATGGAAGGTATTGATATGATTCTAAAATCTATGTTTTTTCTTTGGTTTCATATATAGAAAGTCAAACTAAGGCATATCACCCATGGACAGGACTTTTGTCCCTCTAAATCAGAGGTAAGAAACCACTTTTTGAATATTTCTGATATCATTTGAGGGTCATACAAAACTATCAAGTTAAAAATTAACCTGCTATATTTGGTCAAACATTTAACTAACTCACTTCTAATGCTTTGGCAAGGCCAGGCCAAATGATTTTGCAAACCTTACTTATAAGGTCCACGGGCTGGATGCTCCCCACCCCTGTCTAAATCCATAGGCTTTCTCCATTACTGTTGCTTTCATTGGGATGAGATTTTTGTTATCCTCACCCAAAAGCACTGTGTTAGCAAATAATCCTGCTCGCTGATATTCTGTTTTTTTCAGCCACATAGGTTTGTACTGCTTCATAGCCTTATGCCTTATGTTGAGCAGTGGGGTGTGGGTGAGAATGACTTGTGTCACTTCTAGTAGAAGAGCCAATGAGATATTCACTATGCTTTCTTCTACTTGCCATAGCAACTATTAACCCTCTAGTGAAGTGTCTGAGACCAGTGAGGAAACATGAAGCAGAAACCCCATGAAAGAAATAAAATTTCATTGTTAAAAGTCTTTCTTGTGTTTAATACTAGTAAACAAAATCTATCAAGTTTTAAATTATGTATACATTTAGGTGGTCTATGGTTTTTCAAGATAATAATTATCTTAGTTTGCTATGGCTGCCATAACCAGAGTCTTGATGGTATAAACAACAGAAATTTCTTTTCTCACCCTAACTAGTTTGGTTCAGAGGATAGAGTGTTGGCCTGTAGATTCAAGGGTCCCAGGTTCGATTCCAGTCAAGGGCATGTACCTTGGTAGGTGGTGTGCAGGAGGCAGCTGATTGATATTTCTCTTTTATTGATGTTTCTATCTCTCTATCCCTTCCTCTCTGTAAAAAGTCAATTATATATATATATATATAATTTTTTTTTCTCACAATCCTGGAGACTAAAAAGTCCAAGATCAAGGGATCAAGAAGAGTTGGCTTCCTCTGAAGGCTCTCTCCTTGGTTTGTAGATGGCTGTCTTTACATCATCTTCCTCTATATCTGTCTGTGCTCTAATCTCCTTTTCTTAGAAGGACATTTCAGATTAGAACCCATCCTAATGACCTTAGTTAACCGCACTTACTTCTTTAAAGACCCTATCTCCAAGTTCAGTCACATTCTGAGAGATTAGGATTAAAACTTCAATGCATGAATTCAGACCATAACTATGAAATAGTACCTGCTACATAATATATACTCAAAACATGGTTTTTGAATGTCTTTTGCCTCAGCCAAGATGCTTCCTATATATTATGTTCTGTCAGTAATGGATCCAAGGCTTTGGCCACCTGCCCTAAACAGACTTTGCCACAGGGCAACTGCAGTACTTCAGCCTTCATTGATCTTCTAACCCCACGCCTAAATGACCCAAGGTGAGGAGTGCACTCCTCCCATTTTAATAGTGAGGAAACTGGAGCTCAGAGCTGTTACATGACTAATCCTAGTTACCAGCCACAGCATGTCAGAAGTGAGAAAGATGTCTATGAGTTATGAGCACCCGCAATTGTCTTTCTGTTAGGTCAGAGTAAATGCAATTTACATAGAGTTTGGCTTTAAATGAATGAGAGTATACAAGTTCCAAGAGAAGGTTTGCAAAATGGGGTGAGAAGAGGAACAAGATCATTCCAGGTGAGTAGAGCAACATGAGCAAAGGTAGAATCAGAAAGAGTAAAGGGGCACCTTATTTTTAGTGACGGTCTGTTCACCTGTAGTCTGTAAAATGAATAGTATATATCAGTACTGACATTGAGGTTGGATTCAGTGCCTCTTGAGATAACCTAGGAAATAATGAGTCATCATGTATGTGTCATCACTTCTTTACTGGTTCATTGGGAAAACCACAATGGTCCCTCACCAGACACTTCATATTTGCAAAATGTTTTGCCATAGTTTTGATTTGATTTTTGTTAGCAAACTAGCTCAAGTTCATTACTGCAAGTTAACCAAACTCACCAAGAAAACATTTGAAGATAAAAAGACATTAAATAAATTTTCCCATAGTAGTTAAGAGCAAGGGCTAGGATTAAAAATTGGTATCTTTAGAGACCTCCTCTGTTTTCCCTCTGGGGCTAGTTCTTTCCACCGACAGGCTTCTGGGAAACAAAACTATGAGAAGATTCCATGAAGAACTCGGTATTTTCTATAACCATTTATCAAAAATGCAAGTCATCACATTAGAAGAAAGGCATACCAGGGAAGCGGGAGGCCCACACTCTGGGCCAGGGTTTTAGAGCAAGGGTCCTGGGCTGGGCTCCGTGGAACACATTCGTATTGATGGCCATGAAAGGATTCAGCGTCTTGAATGAGACAGCTGCTTGTACAGAGGCGGTTTTTTTTATGAGCTGACAAGTTAGTCAGGAACAAAGCATGTTTGTAGGAAGTAAATGGTTGCCAGTTTTCATCTGAGCTTTTCATTCAGCTGTGGCCGGACACAATCAAGTTTTTAATGTTCCGCATGAAGTTCCTCATTTCAGATTTTGGTCGGAATGAGGCCCAGGATTTGGTTTGGCTTAGGTGCTCCATTTTCAAAATGTCACTGAAATCAATGAAAACAAAAGTGATGCTGGTTGTTTGCATTTCCTGCTGATCATAACTTTTCCAGAGGACAGGGTCTGGACAAACAAAGCTGGCTCCTCGGAGGATGTTTATGTTTCTCGCTCCAAGACTGAGCTTTAAAAGGGGAGATAAATAGTTGATATATTATGATGTGAAAATAAAGTCCACACTGAGATGAGGATTAAACTGAGATCTGGAGGAATACACTGGGGTCTTAGGAATTGGAAGAAATTGCTTTGAGTCTCACTGATAAGTGAAATATTTATTGTCTCTAATCTACCTTCTTTGGGAGAGAAGATATTTCTAAGAGAACTTCTCAGATAAATAAAGATAATTTCTCTTAAAATATTTTTAAAAAGTTGCTTTTGCTGTAATTATTTAAAAATGTATTATACACTTTATTGACTTATCAATATGTATGTAGAATGTAACATGCCCTGTTCTTGGTGATCTGCGGTAATCAGCATTTTGGCCAGCTATCGTGTGGTGATACCTGTGTGCTCCTGAGCTATTTGATTCTACACCCGTTTGCTGGGGGAAACTGCAGATTGGCAGACTGACAGTTGGGTGCCCCAGAGGATTTTTTTTTTTTTTACTACAGTCGTTGAATGGAATTTCTTCATTAGAATTTTACAAATAAAAGCAGTATCTGCAAATGCTCAAATCCTGCTATGATAAAATATTTACTAAGCCAAACTAAGTTAGCATTTCAACAGGTTGATCAGTTGGTTTGACTACCAATACTTTCTCATTAGAAAGTTGATCTTGGGGGTGGAAAAAAAAAGCAAGTTGATTTTGGACCTCAGAGTTTCTTGTCACCTGATGCTTTTCACAGTTTGTCTCTTCTCAATACATGTAGAGGAGCCTTAAAAACTACCTGTGCTTGCAGAATGTCTAGTTATTGTAATAGAACTCAATCCAGGACAACTCAATTCTAAAAACTAAAATGTTGCAACTTTTCAGACCACAAGCACTAAATGATTGTTTGTCTCTTTAAAAGCTGTATTCAATCTTCATGAAGACACCTTTGGGATTCCACCTCCTGAAGGGCGAATCTTCCATCTTCTTAGAGCTTTTATCATAGCTTCCAGAACATGTAGTTAATAACACATGTGGTTGAGTCATTCCTAGTTATGTTGGGATCTAGTTAAATAAAGATAATTCAAACATAGGAACATGGTCAACCTGTAGTCTACCTGGCCTTGATTGTTTTAGCACTTTAATAAAAGAAGTGGATATTTATTTTAACTTGCAGTTTTCAGTGAAAAAAGATAGGTTTGGTGGCTGAATTCCACTAGGAAAAATCTTTCCGCAGGCAAATAATTGACCTGAATTTATTATCACCCCAGCTATTCTACTTTGAAAAAAAAATTCTTTTGATCCTGTGACACATAATAAAAAACAATACCAATACTTTGACTCATTTGAAACTATTGCTTTTCAAATAATTAATCCTTTCGGCAATTTTTAACCTTATAATATCTTTTTTATTGGCAGATTGTGATATCTATTTTTCATTGTTTTCTGATTCTTGTCCATTCGTTGGATGTTTTAATTTCCTGGTTAGGAAATTGCTGGTTGAGAGACAATATTCTTCAAGATTTTCATTGCTTTTATTTGTTTGTTTGCAATAGCTTTATTAAGTCAAAGGGCCTTCATATAAGGGTATAGTAGGTAGAATAATGTCCCCCCAAAATATCAGGTCTCAATTTCCCAAACCTGTAAGTGTTACCTTACATAGAAAAGGGTATTTTTCAGATGTGAATAAATTCAGGTCTTGAGTTGGAATATTACCTTGGGTTACCTCGCTGGTCCTTAAAAGCAATTACAAGCATTCCAGGGTGGCTGATTTGTAAAAGCAAAGAACACATTTTTGACTAATGGGGGATTAGTTTGGGTTTGTAATGTGGGATGAATCCTGAAGAGACTTGAAAGCCAGGAAGAAAAAAAGTCAATGTATCAGAGTTTGAAACACATTTAAGAAACATGCTTTGCTGGCACTTTTCTTACCTTTTTAAAAATTTATTTTAAAGATTCCCAGTATTTTTGTGACATTGGGTTGAAAAATACATGAAAATAATTTGTTAATCTGTTCACCTAGTTTGAATTGTTTTAGTTTCATCTGGAAAGTGGACGTACTGATGGATTTTTCAGAATCACTACTGAAATCATGTCCCGTGGCTTCTGAAATGTAAAAGCTGTCTGTGTCGCTCTTTTGCATCCCCTTGCTTCACTGACCCAGATCAGACAAAAAAAGCTGGCAGTTTTACCAGGACAATGATTAGCTTCCAGATTATGAGAAATTTAGGAATTCGGAATCCAAATAAAAATTTCTTCACAGAGAAAGGTGTTTCCATTATTTGAAAGGAAGGGTGCTAGCTGCTTAAAGACATCTCCTCATTACCATATCACAAAGGAACTCTTGCTTTAATAATGCAAGTATCCTAGCTGCAAGTGAGTGGGTCCTGTCATACCTGTAGGGCTGTCAATCTCTTACAGAAACTGCCTCTTTACAAGATAAGGTAACAATAGCATGTATCATACAGCTATCACTTCCTAGTTAATCAATTAATTCTGAATTTTACTTAACAAAAGCTTTCTCTCCCTGATTATTCAGCCCTTTATGTTCAGCATATCTCTATAGAAATAGAAATAAGCTTATTTCTATAGAGATATGCTGAACATAAAGGGCTGAATAATCAGGGAGAGAAAGCTTTTGTTTCTTTGTAGCCCACATATACTTAAACCTTATTTATTTGGCCCATGTTAGCCTTTGAGTTTGACATGCTTGCTCTACGGATGACTCCATCCTTTCCTCTGACCTCTCTCCTGAGTGCTCATCCTGTAGAACAGCTCCACTGGGGGTCCTTCCTCCTCTGAATGTATTCTCCTACCACATTTATTTCACAGCTTCTTTCTCCTACGGACATGACTGTCCTTAATCTGTGTCCAATCAATTTCCATGTTTGTTTTTTTCTCTTCTCTCTGATGGTCACTTGTCTTATTCAAGGCCTTGCTACCCTTTTTTTTTTTTTTTTACAGTATCTGTTGGTTTCATTTTTTCACTGTCTCTCCCTTCAATCTATTATATATATTGCTGCTTGACTAACTTACTCGACAAATCCATTTATTGACTCACTAATTCATGTAATAACTACTTAATATCTGTATTATTTTCTCCCCTTAAGAAAGTTACCCATTGTTTTGCATTGCTAGCAGAATCAAGGTCACACTAATCTTGGCTCGGCAGCCCTTTGCTCTCTGGCCCCAGCCTAACTTTCTGCTCTTATCCCTTACTATCCCCTATAAACCTTGCTCCTGGGGATTACTTAAGTATAGAGCCATGGTTTTCCTCAATTTAATCTCAGCTCTGCCACTTTCTGGCTGTGTGACCTTGGGTAAATCACTGAATTTCTACATTCCTCTTACAATCTAAGACTGCTGGCTCACCTACATGCCTGCTTGGTGGTCAGTGGTCCCTAACCACTCTGCCTACCCCTAACCACTCAGCCTGCTCCCCCACAAATATTCCCCCTCTGGCCTTCTCGCCCCCAAATGCTCCCTCCTGCCCATCTGTTCCCCACTAATTGTCCCCATACTGGCCTGATCTCCCCCCAACTGCCCTCTTGCTGCCTGCTGGCCCCCAAATCCCCTCCCTGCTGGCCTGATCACCCCTAACTGCCTCTGCCTTGGCCCTGCCACCATGGCTTTGTCTAGAAGGATGTCTGGAAGGTATTGCGGTCTAATCAGCATATTACCTTTTATTAGTTTAGATATATACTAAAACCCAACAGAATAAAATTGTTTTGTAAGGTTGCAAAAATCAGGATTGGGCCGGAGTTAACACAGCTTGGCTTAAAATCATATCCCCCAGTTACATCCTGTTGAGAACAGAGACAGGAGACATGGTCCAGATGTCCCAAGGGAGTAACCCAGAGATAACCATCAGTCCCATCCCATTATTGAACCAGATAATATGCGGAGTCTGTAGATTGTGAGATGTGTGCAGGTATGAGGAAATAAAACTGTGTTGACCTTGTATAACCCTGTTGCTTGTCATATAGTATATAAGCTCAGCTTTGTATGGACGCGGGGCTCTCAGCCTCTGCTCTGTTTTCAGAGTATGTTGTGAGCCCCAGCATGCTGGTGAATAAACCCTTACCCTTTGCTGTTTGCATGAGAACGTCTCTTGGAGCCTTCCTTTGAGCGGCGAGCGTTTCGACCCTAACAGTTTTAATTTACACTCCTTTTTAGGCATTTTCTAACTTTCTTTGCCCCTTAGGCTATCTTCCTGTTAGCCAATAAAAATGCTCAATTCTTCATAATACTGAAACAAACAACTTCCATAAGTTCACTGTTTTGTCAGATAACCTCAGTGGTTTGTCCTTATTCTTTCATTGCCAGACTTCATGAGAGCACAGTAAATTCAGGAGGTCTCAGATTGTTAGGCAGTGAGCTGGCTTCTGTTTTTTGTGTTTTTTTAAAATTCATATCATGTTCCCACATCACAGACACTCCCAGCATTTAAAAATTGGAAAATTTAGATAAAAATCAGTATTTATCTTTTTCTTAACATATTGAGGAACTGGCAGCACTAGGTTTACATTTGCATGACAACAGTCTTTTAGAATTGAATTTCTGTTTCTGCCTTTAGATAGCATATGCATTCTCTAGTTAACTACAAACCGCACCACTCCCTATTGTCTCCAACACAGACCAAGTGTCAATAGCCATTTGTCATTGCCTTACAGTCTTGTTTTCCTGAGATACAGAAATATTTCTGTGCACCATTGCCTCCATTAAGTTGGAGAAGTGAAAGATAGATCCAGAGGGCTACATGACCTCTTATAGTCAGCCTGTCTTACTCTTGTATGTTAGCTGTCTGGCCCCTTTGGCATCTGGGTTTGCAACCCCTGACCTGTATTACTCTTTGTCAGCCTCTATCTTCAACTCCTTGCTAGATGGCTCTTTCCTTTTTATCCACTGTCACCTATCTTAACAGTCACTTGTCACTTGATAGATCAAATGGCCTTTTGTTAGTTCCATC
>PVJN01023643.1:0-32056 GCA_004026805.1 Lasiurus borealis
TTTTATGATGTTGAGGTATGATCCTTCTATTCCCACTTTGCTGAGAGTTTTTATCAAGAAAGGGTGTTGGATTTTGTCAAATACTTTTTCTGCATCAATTGGTATGACTATGTGATTTTTATTTCTCAATTTGTAAATGTGATGTATCACATTTATTGATTTGCGGATATTGTACCATCCCTGCATTCCTGGAGATTTATTTTCTTTAGCATGTATGTTCACATTCTACCCATGTTGTTGCAAATGGCAAGTTTTCTTTCTTATTAATGGCTAAATATTCCATTGGTGCTTGCGCATGTGCTCATGTGCACGTGTGTGTGTGTGTGTGTGTGTGTGTGTGTGTGTGTATGTGTGCAAATATTTTTCTTTATTCATTCATGATGCTTAGGTTGCTTCCATATCTTGGCTATTGTAAATTATGCTGCGATGAACATGGGTGTGCACTTATCTTTTAAATTTAATGTTTTCATTTTATTCAGATAAGTGCTCTGACATATAATGAATGGGATGGTCTCCACCAGGACCAAAGTGATATGCCTTCACTAATTTACATTCCTAAAAACAGTGCACAAAGGTTCTTTTTTTTTTCTCTATATCCTCACCAACATTTGCTATTTTCTATTTTTAGATAATAACCATTTTAACATGTGTATGGGGATGTTTCATTGTGACTTTGATTTGCATTTCCCTGATGATTAATGATGTGAGTACCTTTTTATGTATCTTCTTAGGCCATCTATCTGTATGTCTTCTTTGGAAAAAAATGTCCCTTCAGATTCTCTGCCCATTTTTAATCATTTTTTTTCTTTTTTATGGAGAAGTTTCTTAACTTGAGATCATAAAAACATTCAGAAGATTGATTATGAATAAATATAACTGTATTTAGATTGGGAAATGGGTATAATTTATGATGAAATTAATCAAAGCAAAGATTATTTGCCTAATCTCGTTGTTGGCAAACTGCAGTTCATGAGCCACATGCGGCTCTTTGGCCCCTTGAGTGTGGCTCTTCCACAAAATACTATGGCCTGGGTGAGTCTATTTTGAAGAAGTGACATTAGAAGAAGTTTAAGTTTAAAAATTTTGGCTCTCCAAAGAAATTTTAATCATTGTACTGTTGATATTTGGCTCTGTTGACTAATGAGTTGCCAACCACTACCCTAAACTATAGGTAATATCCAGGTGATTTCATATAATCATTTCCTCACCAAGAAAATGGTGATAATATATAGCAAGATATGGCCAAGAGAATAGTCTGCTTTAGATGAATCAGACTAAATTTATTTTATTTTATTTTATTTTATTTTATTTTATTTTATTTTATTTTATTTTATTATGTTTAAAATACTATAGTACATATATCTCCTTATTTTCTCCATTGACCTTCCCCGAGCCTCCCTTTATCCCTGTCACATGCCCTCATCCCACCCCCTAGGGTCCATTGGTGTGCTTATATGCATGCATACAAGTCTTTTGCTTGATCTCTTTCCTCCCTCCCCAATCCTCCCCAGCCTTCCTGCTGTAATTTGACAGTCTATTCGGTGCTTTACTGCCTCTGTGTCTATCTTTTTGTTCATCAGGTTTATATTGTTCTTTATTTTTTATAAATAAGTGAGATCATGTGGTATTTTTCTTTCATTACCTGGCTTATTTCACTTAACATAATGCTCTCCAGGTCCATCCATGCTGCTGCAAATGGTAGAATTCCTTCTTTTTTATAGCAGTATAGTGTTCCATTGTGTAGATGTGCCATAGTTTTCTCATCCACTCATCTGCTGATGGGCATTTAGGCTATTTCCAAATTAATTTTTTTCTTTCATTCTGTTTTACTTAGTTTATCTTTAATGTTTGTCTTGTGCAGTGGCCAAAGGTTTAGTTATATAGCTTTCATATATGGGTCCTGGTTATTAATTGCAAAAGAATGTTTGGAATTTATTTAAATTACAGTAGCATTACTAAGTTAAATTGTTATAAATTGTGAAAAATGCATCAGTGTATTTATTTAGTCAACAGATATGTATTAATGCATAGATCCTCTATTTATTACTATATTTTCTTCAAAACATTGTCATGGCTATTGCAATTATAAGAAATACGTATATGAGAATGGACTTAGTACAGTGTGTGGCACTTACTTAGAAATCTATTTTTATTAGCATTACTGATTAATGCACATATTCTCTAATATAAACTATAAGCAGTATTTGGCAGACATTAAAATGATACAGTGATCCTTACTTCTTTGAATCTTCTAACTTAGAAGGAAAGTCACACAACTGAAGAACAAAACCAGTAAGGATGCATAAATATAATGATAAAGCAAGGATAGATTTCCTTGGAAATACATGACCGAAGTAAGTTATCCAACTTAATGGCTACTTTATTTTGCATCATACTGAAGCTCTTGTACTAATATACACATAGTTTAAGTGCTCAATACAATTTTTTAAATTAGGGATATGTCTTAATGTGAGCTCTTTCTGTATAATCTCCAATTTGTTTTCAGTATTTTTCACAGTTAGTGATATTGAACATATATTTAATTTTTCTACTTTCTGGAGATTAAAGAGCCTTTCCTTTTGAGTTTGAGTTGAAAACTGATATCTTATTTGGCAAATCCATAAGCTTCTTGAAAACTAATCTTCTCTAGGTACAGCAACTTAGATATTTAATTATTTTGCCATTTCACACTCATTTCCAAATAAGTAAAATTTTAGATATAGAATCCTATCACTTCATATAGTTTATAATATTCAGGTGATTCAGAAAAAGAGAGAGAGCTATTAGCTTCAAATAACTTTCCCGAGAAAGAACAAAAACATCTCTATTGAAGTTTATCACTAGAGTTACCAGTGGTCAATGCCATCTTTACAAAAGAAGTAAAAGGTTATATATTAAAAAGTCTTCAAATTGCAATTACCACCTAAAGAGACATTCCCTAATTTTACTGGAGTGAAAATGTCTTAACTGCAAGTTCATGGCACTCAAGGGTTTCATTACTGGGCATGTCAAGGAGTGGAAGTGGTGTCTATGAACATTGCAAACAAATTTTGCGCTCTATGTACATCTTTCTGGAGAGAGGATCTATACTCATTATCTGTTTCTCAAATGGGGCCAAGACTTTAAAATGGTAAGAAAACCATGATCTTAGGGTGTGGCAAGTAAATTTACATCTGTAGGAAGGGACCGAATGACAGAAAGTACTAATTTCAGTAGGAGCTAGATGGCTATTGGTGAGTCCCTGTTCTAATTTTCCTTCAAAACCCCACAAAATTTATCAGAATGAGGACTTTCACAGTATGCTCCAGATAGCTATAAAGTCCCTATTATGACAGCCTCCTTAAAAGTTAGCTGGTGGATTTGTGATTTGGGGGAAGTTTTCTCTTTCAGCACGTAATTTTTTCTCAAAAAAAAGTTTGTGAAACAAGAGAATCATCATGACTTGACCTGCAGCCTGTGTGTGGCTTCATGCTGTGCAGAGGGGGAAAATGGGGGTGTGCATCATGTTTTACTCAGTGACCTGATATCTTGAGGATACCTTGAGCTTATAGAAGGACATTCAATCCTAGAGAAATGTCACTTCTATTGACAGGTGGAAGAGTTGTGCCATTAAGACTGTGTGGAACTGAATAATCTCATGAGAGGCAGCATTTTGTAACTGTCAAAGCTCACACTGGAAGCCATCTTTTTTCCTGGGTCCAAATCCCGGCTCTATTACTTAGTCGTTCTTATAAAACACTTGCTTTATTTTTAAAATTTAAATATATATTGGTTTCAGAGAAAGGAAGGGACAGATAGAGAGAGATGGAAATATCAATCATGAGAAAGAACCACTGATCTGCTGCCTCATGCATGCCTCCCAATGGAGATTGAGTCTGTAACCCAAGCATGTGCCCTACTGGAAATTAAATTCCACGATCTATTGGTTCATGGGTCCATGCTCAACCACAGATACATGGTTGGGCTGATCAACTTTCTTAATTCTCTCTGCCTCGTTTGTAAAATAAGGATGGTAGTAATGTTACCTACTACATGGGCTTGTTCTTAGAATTGAATGCTGCTATTTATTAAGTACTTAGGACAGTGACTGACATATAGTAAACACTATTTTTATTAAAATAAAATTAGGCTCTAAAAGTCCATGATGATAGGCATTTTCTAAATTTCTGGGAGTCTTATGTTCTATTGATTTGATTGCCTGAAACTACTGCCATCCATAAGTCTTTTAATCTTTCTATTGTCTGCTACAGCAAAATTTTTATTTAGTTGAGAAGAAAAAGTAGTCCCATGTACTAAACTGAGTGTGGTACTGGCTGCTAGTGCACTTGTTGTAAACACATTTTTGAGAGAAGCTACTCTTTACTTTTGCATTTATGAATATATTAGCTCCATATTTCTGGGGTTAGAGAAGGGTTTGCAATAAAAAGTAGGAAAGTGCTAGAGAAGGAAAATGCACTAATAGTAGAAATATCGACTTTGGGGAGTTTATCAATGTCAGCAATTTGCCTAAATTCTGATACAGCTTAATATATATTGAACACTTAAAACATGTATTGGCCAAGACCGGTTTGGCTCAGTGGATAGAGCATTGGCTTGCGGACTGAAGGGTCCCGAGTTCGATTCCAGTTGGGGGCATGTACCTTGCTTGCGGGCACATCTCCACAGTGGGGCGTGCAGGAGGCGGCTGATCGGTGTCTCTCTCTCATTGATGTTTCTGACTTTCTATCTCTCTCCTTCCTCTCTGTAAAAAATCAATAAAATATATTAAAAAAACAACAACAACATGTATTGTCCTAAGATTATCTTGGGGTTTGGGTGGACAGAGATGATGATATATGATGAAGCCAACTCAAGAAACAGTCCATATTATAGTCTTTAACTTAAGAAGAAACACATTTCTCATAAATCTTGAGATATACAAATAAATAAGGATAACATGTCTTAGCCTTTCATTTTAAACTTCTTGATGTAATTTTATATATCCTATAAAAGCATAATATGCAAATTGTCCCCTGGGGTTGTCATTTGACTGGGAGTTCAATCAGGAGACCAGATGCAGGAGCCAATTTGCAAGGCCAGCTGGGAGAGAGTGCACTGCCTGCTCATCTTCTGTGTGGCACCTCTGGATGGCACAGAGGCTCACTCTGTACCCCAGCCAGTGGTATCTGGCTGTACAAACTTCATCTCTGCATGGGGACTCAGGTGCCTTGACTCAGGCAGAGAGGGCGTGCAGCTGGGACCTTCCCTTCCATGCTAGACACTTGTACTTTGATCAATGGCCAGGCCTAGGACAGCACTCATGCATGAAATTCATGCACTGGGCCTCGAGTATATATAACAGATTATAATCTAATCTCTTAATCTAATTTGAGCCAAAGGACATCAGGACATTTTTTCAACTGTACATGCTAATTAACCTCTTTACATGAAAGTTGTCAAATGTCTTTCTACATGTTGTCATGCAGTTCTTGTCTCAATACTGAGATAGTGCAACTATAATTCATAGCTGTAATCATTCACCATCTGGACACTTCTAGTTATTGAAGGTTTTAAGTTAAAGTGTACATAGTGGATAATAGAGTTATGTAACAGATACCATTGATACTTAGTCTCAATAAGGTTCATCCCTAGAATAAATGTTCTAAGCAAATCAAGTCCCCAAATCCACTATTGATAAAACAGATTCTGAAACATTAGTCTACATATGCAAAATGTATCATACTAATTTATTTTGTCTTTGTGTATAGAGTAAGACAATGATTTATGAAGTAATTTTCCCAAACTTAGCTCATCCTGAAAATTATATGGGAAATTGATTATGGTGGGCTCTGGAATCTTTATGTTAAACAAATGTTTCAGATGATATAAGAATCAGAACAACATGCCATCGTTGTAAAGTGCAAAATGATTCAGACTTAATAGGATATTTAGGGAAAAGTGGACAGTATTTTTAGACTTAACATAATTATTCCCTTCTGGGCTTCATAATCATTGCTTTTATAAATCAGAGAGATTAGAAGCAGGAAGCATGAATAAAAATAGAAGACTAGAGAATGCAGCTTTACAAATCATTTCTAGTCAACAAAGCTGACAGATTTTTACATAATGAAAACAAAAACATAATTGCCAAAAATTATAGCTTTAATTTAAATCTAAAAACAATAATCATGAAGCTTTACTTAAAATCTCAAAAATTTAAGAGTGTTGTATGGATTGATAGCACAAGATAGAAATTATGTATTTGTTCAAATGACAAAAATCCACAGGAAACCAGTATAGCTTTAAATACTGTCTAGGATTTCTCCATGGTAATCAAATAGTTAAATCAGACACATCAATTTATTACAGTTGGAAAAAATCAAGGAATGAGACAAACAATGCTTTTATTTTTTAATTTAGGGCTGATAACATAGATTATAAAAATACAATTTAACCCCCAAATAGGCGAACGTTATTTTTTTTTAAATATATTTTATTGATTTTTTACAGAGAGGAAGGGAGATAGAAAATCAGAAACAAAGGTTGAGAGAGAGACATCCATCAGCTGCCTCCTACACGCCCCACAATGGAGATGTGCCCCCAACCGGAATCGAACCCGAGACCTTTCAGTCTGCAGATTGATGCTCTATCCACTGAGCCAAACTGGTTTCAGCCCTATTTATTTTTTTTACAGCAGACCCTTCATCATTTCTTGCATTGCTGGTTTGCTGGTAATAAATTTCCTTAGTCCTTTTTTTTTCTGTGAAGCTCCTGATTTCACTTTCAATTTTGATTGTAAGCCTTCCTCGGTATAGTATTCTTAGATTCAGACCCTTCCTTTGCATGACTTTGTATATTTCATTCCATTCCCTTCTGGCTTGATCAGTTTCTGTTGAGAAATCAGTTGCTAGTCTTATGTGGGTTCCTTTGTAGGTAACTTTCTGTTTCTCGCTTTTAAGATTCTTACTTTGTCATTGGTGTTTGCCAATTTAATTATAATGTGCGTTGGTGTCATTTTTTGGTGTTAATTTTCTTGGGACTCTATGAGCTTCTTGGATTTGTGTGGGTTTTTTTTCTTTTCTATATTGGTGAAGTTTTCTGTCATTATTTCTTCAAACAGGTTTTCTATTCCTTGCTCAGTTTCCACTCTTTCTGGGATACCAATTATGTGGATGTTGTTTTGTTTTGTTTTATTCCAAAGTTCCCTTAGGCTCTCCTCTTGCTTTTTCATTTTGTTTTCTAGAAACTGCTGTACTTGGGTATTTTTTCCTACCTTGTCTTCTAGCTCACTGATGTGGTCCTCTGCTTCTTCTAGTCTAATTTTGATGCTTTCTTTTGAGTTATTTATAGCAGTGATGTCATTTTTCATTTCTTCTTGATTATTCTGCATTTCTTCTTGGTTCTTCTGCATTTCCTATTGGCTCTTACACACATTGTTGATTTTGTATTCCTTTTTTTTTCAGCCACCTTATGACCATTTCTCTGAACTCTTTCTCTGGCAGGTCTATATCTTCTTCTATTTTGTTTAGTTTCTTTTCTGTCATATGTGGGCTGTTTCTTGGTCTGCCCATGGTCTTTTTTCTTCGGGTATCTGGATATGTAGTTCTCTCTCCTACATTGTTTTAAAGGCACAAACTATAACACGACCAGGTACAACACACAAGGATCTGAACAGAAATGTATTCACAATATTAATAACCACAAATAAGGTGACCACCAATAAAGACAAATTAGGGGTAAGTAGAGAAAAAAGAAGAGAAAAATGAGGGTAAAAGCAAAGAAAGAAGTGCCAAAATCAAATTGGGAGAAGGGAGAAATAATAAAAAATAAATAAATAAATAACAAAAGAAGAAGAGGAAAAGGGAAAGATAAAGAAAGTTAGAGAGAAAAGAAAGAGAACAAGAGAGAAAAGGGGAACAAGTTATAGATGTGAAGAGGAAACTCCAATAGAACAGCCACTAATCCCAAGAAATGCCAGCAACAAGTTCATGAAGACTAATACAAATTACAAATAACAACCAATATCAAGGGAGGCAAGGGAAAAGGGAGGTTAAAAACAAACCAAAACAAAGCAAAGAAAAAGCAAAATAAAACAGGTAGAATAAGCAAAAACAATCTCACAAAAATGTATAAAAAATCGATATAATCAACATTCAGGCAAACAATAACAAAAGAACATGTAGCAAAACAAATTTTTTGATAGTGAAGACAAGAATTGAGAGGTTTGTATGGACTTGTAGTTGGGGATTTGAAATTAGATGTATAAGTGGGGTAAAATTTTATCCAGGTAAAGAGAAAGAATAGGGAGACTATAAAGTTGGAAATGGAAAAAGAAACAAGACAACAAAATGGGGAAAGTTAGGAAGAGAGTGTTGACATAAAGGTAGAGTTGAGATAGAGTAAAATTATGCTAAAGGAAAGATGAAAATGGAATGTAGAACTCTCATCCCAAAGTAAAATTAAGAGCAAATAAAATGACACCTGTTTTTTTTTTCCAAAAAGGTAAAATAGCAGTAGTAATAATACTAGTTGAAAATAATAATGTAATAATTAAAAAGGTAAAATCAATTGGGGAGAAAAGAAAAAAATAGTTTTTTAATTAAAATATGCAAAAAAATAAAAAAATAGAATGTGCAATAGTGGAGGTAATTCACTTCTAATATTGTTCTGTTTGGCACTCCTGTTTCACAGTCGGGAGGATATTGCAGTTCTCTGTGTTCCAATGCTGAGGTGTGTCTTAATCTCTTTATTCTTTTGTGATTATGCAAGCGTCAATTTGTGCATCCTCCACTGGGTGGCAGTGTTTCAAAATTGATCTCTGAGACTAAGCACAGGACCTCTCTAGGTTGTGCTTAGATCCTGCTACTCTGTGGTTCTCAATACCGGTTTGTGGGGATGGGTTGCCCCAGAGCTGATTCTCTGATAGTTACTCTGTGCTCCAATTCCCTCATTCCAGAAAATCAACCTTCCCCTGCAGTCTCTCAGGATGTCTCCAATTTTGTGATCCTATGTATTGGGATTAGCAATAAGAAGCCAGGGTCTGAAGAGGAGAGTGCTGTCTGTGCTCTCTCCCTTCCATGCTTCTGTTTGAGCTGCCGGGACACTTTAATAACTTCCAGGTTGTCCTTCTGCCTCAGCTCAAAATAGGTTGCTTTCTAGAGCTCTCCTCTGTTAATAGTTCTGGGGGTCCCCTTCCACCTTTAGGGATCATACCCTACCCCAGATCTGCAGATTTCTCTTTAGAGCAGCTTTCCCCCAGTCCAGTTCCCACAGGGTGTGTGTCTCTGTTCTGCGGGACAGGAGACCTGACCTTTCCATGTGATGTGTGGAGCTCCTTTGAGTCCAAGTGTTTGTGCCGATTGGAGAGTGGTGTTCTGGGTCCCCCGGCTGTTTGTTGGGTGCCGCAGCTGTAGCTTTTCAGACCGCTGTAGACATCCAGTTCCCCCTGCAAGATGGCGTAGTCCCCGCATTTGTGCTGGTGGCTCTGGCATACAAAAAACCCATGGCAGTGGGGCTGCCTAGTCAGAGGAGCCCCGTCCAGCAGTCCCCCACCTTCTCCTGGAAGATAACTGACTCTTAACTTGCCAACAAACACTCCCAGTGCGACTCTCAGCTACTCTCTCCATCTGCCCACCGATAAGGCTCCAAACATGTTCGTCTATTCTGCCGCCATCTCCCCCCCACCTCCCAAAACAATTCAGTTTCTCTCCTTGTGTTCCTGGTGCCTTTCAAGTTGCTGCCTTAAAACTGGAAGTCAGGGCAATTGAGTCCAAGTAAATCCCTATGCGGGTCCTTTAAGAGGAATGCCTGAGTCTCCAGCAGTTCAACATTTCACTCAGCCACAGCCCTTCTATGTTTTTTGTTTAATCGATTTTAGAGAGAAATAAACAACAATTTTTCTTGTTCCACTAAGTTATGTAGTCTTTGGGTTATTCGTGTATGTGTCCTGATCAGCATAGAACCTGCAACTTTGGCATACTGGAACAATGCTCTCACAACTGAACTACCCAGGGAAATCCCATTAGTTTTTCACAGGCAGAAGTTATAAGGACTTCTCTTCATGGTACTGGAACTGTGGATTAGGGGGCTTGTGGGGGCTGAGACTTTTGCTCTTCAGGCAATAACTCCATAGACAAGAAATCCCTTCTGATTAAAAAAAAATGTATCTTCATTATTGAAAATATTTCAGATGTCCCATTGACTTTTTCTAGCACACCCACCATCCAGCCCCTGGCCTTCACCACACTATTGTCTATGTCCAGGGATTATGCATTTATGCCTATAGGTTCTTTTTCTAATCTCTTCCCCCTACCCACCCTTTTCTACATTCCCTCTGAGATTTAACAGTCTGTTGTATCCTGATTTTTATCTGCCACATGTTGGTGTGGCATCAGACTATGCTGCATCTCCACCCCTCCTACCAATCTTGATGTTACTTCCTCTTTATATCCTTAGTTGTAAGGCTTCTGTTCAATTAGATTTCCAGTGGTTCTGAGTGATGGTTACTCGGTAGTCTAGTTGTAATTGTGGTACAGTTGTGGAAGGATTTGAGTACCATTTATCTATACCACCATCTTGACCAAAGCCTAATTTTTTATTATTATTGTTGAAGAGGAAATTCCTCAATTTGGAGTAGGGAGCATTTAAAGAAAAGGTATCTTTCTCTTATTACCTAGTTATGTCCTTTCTGGCCAAGGAATATATACAAGATTGTATACATTTGGAGGCAGGAAGATGGCAAAAGAGGAATACAAGAAGGGTCCAAAGGAACAGTTTTCCAGGGGATGCTGTAATTTCTCATAAGCTCTTCAGTGGAGTGAGAATCAGATTCACCAGACGGATACAGATAATTTTAAGATTTTGTTGAGATGTAAAAATATCAAATAATTTTTATGTTGATCTTCTGCTTAGCAAAAATCAATGTTTGTTTATTTTGATATTTGTAAGCCATATGCATCCCCAGCCAATAACATTTTCTGTCAGTATTTTGAGTTATAAATAGAAGCAAGTGTTCAAAATTTTTCATTAAGGTAATGTGAGTATTAGAATTTACTCAGCCATTTTATTTCCAACAGTACTGTGTGGAATTACTAAAAATTTAAATAAGTTTAAGCTATTTTACAAGTAGCCACAATTTTAACTCTGTTCCTTTGCCCTTCCTCCTCTCATTACTCTTTCTGTCTTTGTCTGCATATATTTTCCATGTGGCATCAAGATCTCGATCTATAAAATATAGGTCATGTTTTCCCCAAAGGAGAACTGTGAAATTTTGACCACAAAAATCACTTCCAGCTTTTTTGGCGCTGCAATTTTATCAACTCACTGATTTTAGTATTTTTTTCATTTGGCCAGGAAATTTAGAAAGATCTTAAATGCAAATGCAAAACATTTTTTTTAGAAAATGATTCAACCTTATATAAGAATAAGGTAATATGAGGCACAATCTTTACCAGTAAACTTTCTAAAGATGTGGTTATGCATTTCTGGCATTCCCCAGCATGATGTTCATGTTCACTGCAGCTTCCAAATAGAACACACAAGAGGAAGAGGAGAAACAAGATCCCAAGATCTGCAGGTAGCTCTGTGTGTGTGAAAAGGTTAGAGGGCAAGAGGCAGTGATATGTAGGTTCACGTGCTGACAGGATGGACATTTCTAGCCTAAGGTCAGGCTGAAACTCATCAAGAGCACCATGTAATTGTTAACTTATAGGTAAACAGAAGTAGATGGGCCATACTGCCATGAGTCAAATCATAGACAGGCTGACTTGTTTTGAGGAAAACCATTACAAATTCCAGAAGGCAAAGAGGCTCAACAGTAAACATAACTTGGATTTAAAAGTAAAAGATAATGCCACATCATTAAAAAGACTCTTCCTTTTATGTCATGTTGTAGGAAACATATATGACATGTGTTGCACTTTCACATCTGTCTATGGTAACAAGTGTAGTTTATTTTAAACACAAGATCAGCAATTCTTTAATAATTTAAAATTTCTAATAAGCAGTTTCTAATAATAATTTTACTTATCCTGAGCTATCCTCCTTAGCATTTTCTTTTTCTGTGTTTTTAATTCTAAGAAGCCTCCACAAAAGTTGACCCAAACACATTATTTCCTTAAAAACAGATTGATTTGTCCCTTTTCCCACTGCATCATTTTTCTTTGTCTTAGAACTAAAATACTTTATGGGTCTGTTTTACCACAGTCATAGGTATCTATATTTATTTCTACGACTTTCTGAATTTTCCCTTATCTTTTCAAAACACTATCTCATTCCAATAGGCAAGTGGTACTTTATATAGTGTTACAACTTTTGACTAGATTCTGATTTTTTTCAGGCTCATTTAGATGCCCTTTCAGGTTTTTCACATCTCCTATCTATACTAATAAAAAGGTGATATGATAATTACACCAGATAGATGAGATGTCTTTCAGACATCTTTCCAGATGTGGTCAGGACTAAGCTGCGGTGATGGGAGCCTAAGCAGAGGTGGTTAGGGGTGATCAGTTAGGCAGGCCAGCAGTTAGGGGCAATCAGGTATGCAGGCAAGTGGTTAGGGGTGATGATGTAGGCAGGCAGAGCTCCACAATCTATGCCTCAAAGAGGGAGACCCATGCTGCCTGACACAGCCTGCAGAAGGCACTGGAAGCGGTGGATGCTGCAGGGCGGGGCTGGTTCCATGGAGGCTTCTGAGCGGGCATGGCATCTGCAGCCTGGCACAGGCCGTGGGGTTGCCACCTCTTCCCGTGGCTTCTGCAGGGTTGGACTGCCATTCCTGCTGTTATGATGCCTGGGCAGATACTGGATCCTTCCATGAATGTGAGCTCTCTGCCAGGGCTCGGCCCTCTGACTGGACTTCTCAGCTTGGCCTTGACTGCAGAGGAGCTGAAATATGCTGACATCAACAACAGTGGGGCCATGATCATTCCTTTTCACTTCCTGGAGGTGAAACTGGGCAAGAGGCCTCAACCTGTGAAAAGTGAGCTGGACAAGGAAGAGAAGCGGAGGAAAAGGCACTGAGGAAAGAACAAAATGGCAGCAGCCTGATGCCAGAACAAGAAGAAGGAGCAGACAGAGTTTCTGAAGCAGGAATCTGAGTGGCTGGAGCTCATGAATGTGGAGCTGAAAACCCAGATGGAGGAGAGGAAGCAGGAGTGGCAGCAGCTCATCCTCATGCTCAACCGATATCACCCTACCTGTGTTGCCAGGACCGACTGCATTAAGACCCCAACTCATAAGGCAACCCACTGCTGGAGCAGCTGGAGAAGAAGTGACCATGGGCTGGGAGGAGGAAGTGAAGGAGGGAGTGGAGGAGGAGGAGATGAACAGAGGGAAGAGGAGGATCCCTGAAGGCTCTTCCTTGCTGCATGAAAAACTCACAATGAGGCTCAGAACAGCCAGCATCAGGGGAAGAATCCCAGGCTGATGAAACCCAGAATCAAGTGCTGAGACCAAAGTAATATAGAGGGGGAACTGTTCTGCCTGGGCAAGGCTTGCAGGAGGCAGGATGGAGGCTCTGCGCCAGAGAAACGTCCAAATAGGCAGCTGTGGGCACATCTCCAGCCTCTCCGCCAGGGAATCCACCCAAAGGACCTCCAAGCAGCTGAGAAAAGTCATGAGTTGCAACCAAAATTAGGCTGAGTATGGAACTACAATCTGCCTACCCCTATCCCTGATCCTGACCCTGACTCTGATCCTGACGCAAGGCTGGAGAAGGATACAGTTCCAGGCCCTGCTGTACCCACCCACTATGGTCTAGCTCAGTCCTGCTCTGAATGGCAGCCAGGGCACACCCTCACTGGCCCTGTTAGAGTTGCTGTGGGCATGAGGCACAAGCAGCCTTCCAAAGCACATACTCACTGAATGTTTACAGATCTGCTATCCTGGCAAAGCTTTCAACTGCACATTTTTTATATTTTCTCTTTTTTTAATTTTAATATATTTTACAAAAAACTGATTTTACACAAGCAATATATAAATGGATTTCTATAATTACTCGATGTGATACAATATAAATACTATGATTTGTTTGTTATGAACAGATATTCAGCAGTTATGGCTCTTGTGTTTAACTTCTAAGTACTGTAGTCTCTGGGTGTTGGGGTGGCAGGGAGAGGGGTGCAGTGCATTTCCATCCTGGTAAATCCTTCATAGTACTCAGTTCTATCGCTCAGTAAACATTACTCTTACTTAAAAAAACACACAACAAAAAAACAAAAGGTAGAAAGGAAAAAGAAAGAGGGAGGCCCAGGCTACCCGGCTGGTGAAGCTGCAGCAGGTGGGTGGGGCAATCGATAGTGGGGACCCCACTATCGATTGCCCCATAGAGGGAGGCCCAGGCCACCAGTCAGTGATGATATGGCGAGTGTGTGGGACCAGCCAGTGATCAATCACCATGCAGAGGGAAGCCTAGGCCAGCCAAGTGATTGCACCCCATGTCTGTTGCCAGCAGAGGGAGGAGACTGGTGGCACTTGGGGGGCGGAGGCAGCACTGCACAGATGGCAAGCAGTGGCAGCAGTGGGAGTAGGGCCATAGGCCCACAGCTGGGAGAAGAAAAGCCCTGAAAGGCCCTGATCACAATCCAGGCCTAGGAACCCTACCTGAGGGTCCCGATTGCAAAAAGGTACAGGTTGGGCTGAGGGATCCCCTGAGTGCATGGATTTTTGTGCACTGGGCTTCTAGGCTATAATAATCTATAACAATAAAAGCTTAAGACTCTAATTAGACTGATGGCTGAACGACCTTCCGGAACTTTCTGGACAAAGCTGGGCTGCGAGGGCTCAGCCACTTCCACGAATCTCATGCATTGGGCCTTCAGTTATATATAAGCTGCTTACTCTTTGTGTACAATTTCACATGTAGTATCAAATTAATCATAATCCTCCATTCAAGGCACCTGTCATAATAACAGTTTGTGATGAGCTTTCCCTTCATTTATCTTATTTATAACCTTTTGCTTTATTTTTTTTTTATCTATAAGTCTCTGTTTCCTTCCTCATAGTCAACTAAGTTAAATGTGTTGGATGTGTATCTTAAAGTTTGCATGTATTTGTATTATTGTCTGATGTTTAAGTATATATGTTCAATTTAGACACTCAGCATTTATCCACTTTTTATGTATATTCTAATTCCTTTCTTCTAAATGCTGCATACTATACAATATTTTTACTTGTCTGAAATTCCCTTGGGATAAACACCTAAATTCACTGTACATATGAGCTACTACAGTGGTGCATTAGTTGTTTTTGTCATTGGCATTACTAACAGATATTACTCATTGTATATGAATACACAGAAGGATATTTGTGCTATTTGGCCACCTTTTATTTATAATTCTGGCCCATAAGTGTGGGCAGATATGACATGGCTTCTAGGCTGGAGCATTTAGTTACCAATCTTATACCCTCTAAAGCTGATCTTTTCCTCCTCAAGCTGTTCACAATGGGTGGCTGCACTCTTGGCCTGCCAACCTGTGATGGACTCACAGTGTGAAGAAAATCCAAACCTTACTATGTGATTGTAAGTAAGGGGTTTGGAGGCTATCACAGCATAATCTAATCTCTCCTAACTCATACAGTCATCATGGTGTTCCTTCCCAGCAGTCCTGTGTGAGAATATACTGGGGCTATATAACAAGAAATGGGACTTATAGGACATATGGGATGCAGTTTAAATCTGAGTTAGTATTGCTAGAGTGCTCTTGAGGAAGGTTAAGCTTGTCTGGTTTCTCTACATCCCCACTAATAATTACCACTATTCAACTTTCTAATTTCTATCAGTCAGATGGTTGTAAAGTGGTAAATTACTTTACTTTAATTTGCATTTCTCTGATTACCACTGAGCTTGAGGATCTCTTCATGTATTTGATAGCTATTTGTGTTTAACTGTCTGTCTATTATGTCTTTATATCATTTGTGCATATTAGCTTCTTCTCACAGAATGTATGTTTAATATTTTATCGTGTATTTACTCATGCAGTATAGCCTATTTTAATATAGTCTTTTTTTCCTAAAAGGGGAAAGACATATTTATAGAAACTTTTCTTTCCAATCACCAATATCTATTTCCTATAAAATTCAGAAGACTTTTTCATACCCACTCATCCTTTTTTGTTGTTTTTGTTAATCCTCACCTGAGGATATTTTTCCATTGATTTTTTTTTATAGAGTGGGAGAGATAGAGAGAAACATCGATCTGAAAGAGACACATCGGTTGGTTGCTTCCTGCATGCAGCCCAACCAGGGCTATGTAGCAAGGGTATGCAACAAAAGTATGTGTCCTTGACTGGAGTCAAATCCAGGACCCTTCAGCCTACGGGCCAATGTTCTGTCCACTGAGCCAAACTGGCTAGGGCCCTACTCATCCTTGATATCTATAAAATCAGAGACTGCTATCTCCCAGCATTGCTTGCAATATTTACAAAGTGTTCCCCAAAATTTCCAGTACCCACCTGGCATCATACTATCATTACAATACCATTTACTATATTCCCTATTTAAGTAACAATGGGTTTACAGGTTCCTTCCAGACTTTCTTTTGTGTTGTTCGCCTTTCCTTTTCTTTCTCACTTTTTCCCTCATTTTCCTTATATAATATCTAAATTAGCCAGCAAAGGTCAGTGAAGGCACTGGGACACACTTAATCCATTTTACAGACCAGGAAACTGAGGCCAATTCCAGTTGTGGAACTTGACTGTGGAACTTGACTCAGTACACAGGGAGCCCTCAGAGCCAGCTCTCTGCCTTTCCTAAGGGAAGCTGCCAGGCAAACAGAACAAACCTTCCCATCAAGCTTCTGAGCCTCTTTCTAATCTAAAGCATCTATTCATTGCAGACTCTTTACATTCTTTCCTCTCCCTGGTCCCCTGTCACCATTCTTTACTTACCCCTTGTCTCCAGAGCAGGTGGAAGGCATGGCACTCACTGCCAAGACATGCTATGCTGTGGGGCAGGGCAGTGCAGGCTTGCTTTTGGGTCAAGGTGGAGGCAGGAGTTGCCGTCTCTGAAGTGCGAAGGCTGCCTGGACAAGGACGGTTAGCACTGGGAGCTTCTCTGAATCACATCAGTCAGTCCAGTACCCTGCAGTGCAGCACCCCTCCACTGAGGTAGCACTGCCCCTCAACTCCTACCTCTGGGCTGCTGGTCCTTGCCCCTCTGCCCAGTAGTCCTTCTATGCCCCTTGATCCCTAGTTGGGCCCACCCGTATCTTGAGGGCCACTGGAGATCCTCTCTCTCTCTTCAGGATAGGCAAATCCCTGCCCTCCGTCTCCACGAAGATGGGAATCTGTGGCCAGAGGCCCAGTCTGAATCTCAGCAACCCCATGCCTGCGATGTTCACAGAGCCCTATGGGAGTGGCTAAGCATGTCCAGCCATGCCTCCCTGGGGTGGTGATGTTCCCGGGGCCCCACAGGAGTGGCTAGGCAGGCTGCTACTCCTCCCGGGGCCTGTGATGGACCGGAACCCCTTGGTGGCATCTGGTGTTGCCCACTCTGCCTCCCCCATCCCTGGACCTCCAGGAGCAGGCCATGGCACTGCCTGCCCTGCCTGTGTATGCAAATTAACCACCATTTTTTGTTGGGTTAATTTGCATACTCACTCTGATTGGTTGTGGGCGTAGTGGAGGTATAGTCAATTTACATGTTTGTCTATTATTAGGTAATATTATAATGGTGTTCTTAATTTCATTCTTTGTAGAAGCTCAGTATGCTGTAACAACCAACTTGCTTAGAAACTTTCTGAATGGTAAATAATGTGAGGTTCAAATGTGAAGCTTTAGTTAGAGTGGATTTGGAGTTAGTTTGCTAATATACTGTTCTGAGATATTTTAGAGCCCTTTTGGTGCAACATCTATGCTCCACACCAGTGATCCCAAGAAGAGCCACAAGGATCAATAGTTTGGAATCAAGGAAATTTAGGGCAGGACTGTCATGTGCTGATGCGTTCCCTGAAGAGATCTCTCATAACTCTGGTTGACTTATTGTTTAAGGCCAGAGGGCTAAGAAAACAAAATTGTTGGGAACAGCTGGGGTAAAACATATTTTCCAGTCCTTTAATTTCTATGAGAAGAAAACATTAATGGCTATGAATTATCTTTGTGATTATTCTTTGAAGATCAGATTTACTTTTTTGACTCATGATTTTGTCATAAGAAACTCCTCAGTCCTGTCTTCATCTTTAATAGATAATTGCCTGTAGAAAATATGTAACCTACTCTGTTCTGTGTCAGATGGTAAAAGGGAAGTGAGCCCCATACAGGAGCCTGTAGTTACCCAATACTTCTTTAGACTTAATAGATGAATCTCACTATTAGGAGATCCACTTGTCCACAGATATAAAACTAATTTTCCAATATTAGCTTATTAGTTAGTAGACATATAATTTTATAATGCTATGTACTTCATTCATTTCTTAACTTGCTTAAAACTTGAATGGAGAAAAAAACTGGTCTCATGTATTAGTAAACACCTCAAACCACAGCTACTCACCTACTTAAGTCTGCCATTGCAGTATCAGCACAGCCATAAACAATACATTATTGAAATTTTATAACTGTGTTCCAAAAATCCTAATTTATGTACAACAGAATTTATATTTCATACAATTTTCTTGTCACTTACTGGTGGTTTTGATCCAGCATCTAGAAGGGTTCAGAAATCTGGAGGAGGGGCTGTGCATAAGTTAAGTAAGAGTCAAGAGATGACACATAATTTAGAAAAGCAATATAGGGAGTTAGAGAAGACTTAGCTAAAGGAACTAAGTTCTCATCTTCTCAGGACCCCTTGCTTTTTATTAACACAAATTGTCCTAAGGTGAGGTAGATATACACATCAGAGGGTAGGGTTTTGTATATACAGTCCATTGTCAGAATGGGGAATTTGCCTACAGTTGTTCAGGTGTTTGGCCAGTAGGAGGCAATAACATGTAGATTGAGATGCCCTCAGTTGTCTGGCAGCAAGCAATCAATTTATGCATCCTTTACAAATTTGGGGAATTGCGTTTAGCCATTCCCAGATGATTCATCCCTGCTGACATGGCTGGAATTGGCTTCTGGCAGTCACTAAATATTTGTTTAATTGTTAAAATTCTTAGCTTGAGGTGGCAAGAATCAGCCTATAGTCAATAGTTTTTGGACCTCTCTTATAATGTCAAGTACAATTATAATACAACATAATAAATAATATGTAAAAGTAATTTATTTTCTCTTTTTTCTATAAATATTAAGTGATTCATTTTGCTTATTTAAGTTCTTATTTCTACCACTAGCTTCCAGGTACTTTATGACTTAGTTGTGTCTATTCAACAACAAACACATATATTTCTATTACCATTTTTACTCCATCTGTATGGTTGATGTTCCTTTTTCCTAAATTTTAAAATTATTTTTTTTGATTATTAATGTCTCTTACTTAAATCTAAATAAATTGTCACTGATCCTTTGGTAAAAAGTATTATAGTCTAATTTTTTAACTTTATTTTCTTATATCTACCTGGTATAATTAATTACATAAAGCATTTCATTTTTATATTATCTATCTTGCTTATAGATATTGATGTAATTCTTTTCTATAATCAAATAATTTATTTAATATTTTATCCTCATTTTATTTCACTTCTATACTTCCTTTTGGAATTCAGTTCTTGGCCTTTTCCATGTTCATTATTTTTTCAGACAATATTGACCTTTTTTTTTCAGTATGATTAACTAAATTAAAAATATATATTTAAAATATTCTTTTTAAAAATACTATAATCCCTACTTTTCAGTGGTTTTATTTCTGTGGGTTCATCAAAGGCATAATAAAAATATTAAATGAAAAATTCTAGAAATAAATGATTCTTAAATTTTAAATTGCTTGCTATTCTGTGTAGTGTAATGAAATATTCTTCTCACTGATGTGTGAATCATCCCTTTGACTGGACTATCCCTGATGTGTACATTCCAGCTCATTAGTCATTCAGTGGCTGCCTCGATTATCAGAGAGATACTACATTCACATAACTTTTATTATTGTAATTGTTCTATTTTATTATTAGTGATTCTTATTAATCTCTTATTGTAGTTAATTATGAATTAAACTATAGATCTGTAGATATAGTGGGGTAGGGGAAGTAGCACAAGTTTACGTAGGATTTTTTACTATCCATGGTTTCAGGCAGCCACCAAAGTCTGGGAACATATATCCTTTTGTGGGTAAGGGGATGTCAGAGCCAACAGCAAAAGCACCGCAAAGCTCTTGCTGGTCTGACTGGTTCTGAGTTGTTTTGAGTGAATTTGAATCCATGTATTATTCTTCTAAATTTTCCTATTTATACTATGCCAGGTAAGGTCCTTCTCAAAATTTGTCCACTGTACTAACTGTTGGGAACTTAGTCTAAGTTCCTCTTTGATCTTTTGTTCACTAGACACAGGTCAATCCTTGGCGGCGGAGCTGATGAGAAGTTGTGGATTAATAAAAATGAATCTTTATTGCAGAAGCCAGTGGCCATATAGCCATCAGACAAAAACAGTCCATATAGGCAGCAGCCAGTCACTGGCTGGTGAATACATATCTTTCCCATAAGGCAGCATCAGTCTGTACCCACAATTAGTATCTGAGCAGATGCATGCTGCCTGGAAACTAATTGCCTTACATTGTAGTAATACCTGAGCTCTCTGGCTCAGCAGCTTCTTCTGTTTCTCCTGCACAGCTGCTCTCTTTAGAAGACTTCACACTCTCCATTTTTACCCACTTGCTGGTCAGTAACCTACTGTTACACTACTAAGACAAAGAAGTATTCATGACAATAGTTACACCAGTCATATAGGCTACTGAAGGGCACAGTGAACTGTGTGTTCTTGCATCTATTCATGGTGTCTTGGCCTGATTAGGATTTCCAGGCTCAGAATCCTTGAACATCCCATTTAGGCACATGCCCAGAGTGGCCTTGGCCATTCTGGTGTATTGATAAGAAGGTATCTGTGCTCCCATTAGCCTTGACTATCCAGGGACCTGGCATGATTCCCAAAGGAGGACTACAGCAATTGCATTTCATATGGTAAGGCTACTTGATTCCTAATATCTCAAAAAATAAAATTTCAAGTAGAGAATGGTTAATTTTTTTCCCTTCATACCAAAATTTATCGCTTGCCATTCTCTCTAACAATTCTGCTTTGGTCTCGGTGCACAGGATGTATTTTCTCTTGTCAACAACACCTATAAACACAGCTGTGTGCTGCTGCTGTAGACCAAGTGTCCCTGATTTGGTCAAGGAATCAAAAAAGATTTTAAAAGAACAGGTGCTCCATAAGGAAATAAGCTGGTTCACATATGTTTGGAAAAAAACAACAACAACACACACACACAGATAATTTAATGAAAATATTTTCTTCAAATAAGTGATCCAGAGGCTAACTTCACAGTTGTGCTGGAGTCTATATTACTGACAATACTAATATGGGAGCAGTTTATTTCAGAAATAAAAACAAACATACATGTTTAATTTAAAATGTATTCTAAAGGTACTTTTAGATGAGGATATATTTACAGTGTAACTACACTCAATCCTACAGTATTACCTTGTTTATCATGTAGATGGATAAAAAATAAAACTAAAATTTTAAGATTAACTATATTATTACAATCATTTTCCTGATGACAAAGTAGGCTTATCTAAATATATGTTTGGAAATAAACAGTATATACTAGGTGTACCAATTAATAATGCAGATTTTGTAATCAAAGAAAACACGATAATTTCAAGAGAAACATCAAAAGTGCTTTTTTCATAGTAATGTTCACTGCTAGCTACACATTTCCCACCATCTTTCAGGTAATTTGTGGCAACCATCCCAATAGAACTTAATAGCTCCAGAGTTTCAGGTTTATTGCTTACTCAGATCACAAATCCCATGCAAGTTCCACTTAGGAAATCTAGTCAGAATTAGGCTCTGTCCTTTCAGACACTTCCCTGATTGCTGTGGTAGGAAGGAGAACATGGGGATTGGCTGCCTTTCTGGAAATGAGATGGATCACTTGGCTCACATATACTTAGTTCAGAACAAGTCACATGGTCTCACCTAATTTCAAAATTAGGTAATTTCAAAATTCTACTATACCCATAAAAAAGAATCCCATAATACTTTTGAAAAAAACCATAATAATTATCACACAGACCATTAAAAATATTTGCAAATTAAAAGAATAAGAAGATGCTACAAAGAAGTAAGGATAACAAAACAAAATAAAACACAACACATGGGTACTCTTTTATTTCCAGCAAAAGAAGGAGGATGCCTGAGGGTTTGGTTAACTGCAAACATCTTGCTGAGAGTGAAAACTCCACATCAAATAGCATTCTTATTGCTTCCGATCACAGGAGTATTGGTTGTAAAAGAAAGCATTCCATAATTCACTTTCCTTCCTCCTTCAAAGAGAATATTTTCCTTGTATAGGCAGAGGCTGAGGCAGGTAGTTCAATGGAAATATCTCTGGATTAGATTCATGTGATCTCTGCCAACATCTAACTGTATATGTATCATCAAAGGAATGCCTTCCAAACTTGATTTGCTCACAGTCTGTCTTGTAGTTCTATTACCAAATTAGCTCTCCACATGGCTTTAAGAGTGACCTAGCATGTAGTAGCTGTTTATTAATTGTGTGTTTAATTGGAATGAATATTCTTAAATTATGTTCTCTATCAAATTGAGAGGAATGTTCTAGGAAGGGAACAAATTTATTCTTTCTTTGCAAGATCCACATTTATTCCCTTAAAGGGTAACAGCTTGCCTGCTATAATCCTTTTTCTTCCCTTAAGGACTAAGTTCTAACTGTTTTTATAAACACAATCTAATACTGAAAATCATACCCAGTGATTTGCTCCCAGAAATCATGCCCCAACAAATGTCCCTTTCTTCATTCTTTTCAATAAGAATCACTAGAAGCAATTTGCTTTTAGCTGGCAAGGCCAGATATTCAACTTTACTATCCCACTTCAGGGATATAGCAATTCTCCAGCTCAGTAGTTGACAGAGATCTTGATTGTCTTTTCATTCCACAAGCTATCACACTGGCTCATTATATTTATAACATTACTAGAGGCCCAGTGCATGAAATTTGTACACAGGGGCTGGGGAGTGTCCCCCATCCCAGCCTGCAACCTCTCCAATCTGGGACCCCTTGAGGGATGTCCAACTGCCTGTTTAGGCCTGATCATGGTGGGATGAGGCCTAAAGGGGAAGTCAGAATCCAGGACTCCTGACTCCCAAATGCTTGCCTGCCTGATTGCTCCTCGCCACTTCTACCTGCCGACCTGATCAACCCCTAACAACTCCCCTGCCAGCCTGATCAACACCTAACTACTTCCTTGCTGGCCTCCCCCAACCCCAACTGGCCTCCCCTGCAGGCCTAGTCTCCCCACAACTGCTCTCCCTTGCTGGCCATCTTGTGACAGACATCTTGTGTCCACATGTGGACAGCCATCTTTGATCACATGGAGATGGGCATCTTGTGTGTTGGAGTGATGGTCAATTTGCATATTACTCTTTTATCTACTCTTTTATCAGATAGGATCCTTATCACACCTACCTAGTGAGAAGTAACAACTAGTCTAGACATAGTTTTAAGAAATTTGCTTATCTGAGTGTAGAAAATAAATTACATATAATTCAGGTGCCTTCCACCTCAGTGAAATTTCTATGGATCCAATTATGTGGGACATGTCTACATATTCTTCCTAAGGAGAAAAATAAATTCTTGCATTTAGCTCCTCATATAACTGAAAAAGAATCACAATGCCTGGTGATTTTGGAGGCAACACATTTCTCTCTTGAGTACATTACTCCAACCCATTTATCAAGTGACCCCAAAAGCTGCTCATTTTGAGTGGGGCTCAGACTAAAAGAAGACTGTGCAACAGGTCCAGGATGTTACACAATCAGTTGTGCCCCTTGGTCCACATGATGCAGAAGATGCAATGGTGCTTAAAGTGTCTGGGGGAAAAGATGCTGTTTGGAACCTTTGTTATGTCCTTGTATGTGACTGTGGTACAGGCCCTTAGGATTTTGCAGCAGAATTTTGCCATCTCTGTGGATAATTATCCTTTTCTAGAATAGCTCTTGGCATCCTATAGGGTCTTAGTAGAAAATGAATACCTAACCATGGACTACCAAGTTACATGTGAACTGAGTTGCCCAGCGGCACTGGTTACTATCTGGTCCACCAAGCCAGATGAAGTTGTGTGTGTATAGCTACACTCCATTAACAAATAGAAGTGGTGTATGTGTACAGGATCAGGCTGAAGAGTCTCTAAAGATACAACTAAGTTTCTTGATGCAGTATTGGAAATGCCAATTGGCCCAACCTGCACCAGTAGCCTAATGAGGAGTTCCCTATGATCAACTAACATAGAAAGACAAGTCTCAGGATTGGTTTACAGAAGGTTCCAAAATATATGCAGCCACCACCTGAAAGTGAACAGCTGTAGCACTTCAACCTGTTTCTGGGACATCTCTGAAGGAATATCCTCCCAAATGGGCAGAAATTTAAGTGAGTCTGGTTACTCATTTTGATTGCAAAAAGAATTTTCTGGATGTGCAATTATATACCAATTGACAATCTGTAGCCAATGATCAGGGACTTAGAAGAAACACAAATGGAAAATTGGTGACAATGAAATTTGGAGAAGATGTATGTAGACATATCTGAATGAGCAAGAAACCCCAAAGATAATGCATCTATGTGAATGCTTATCAAAGGATGACCTCAGCAAAGGAACATTTTAATAATCAAGTGGATAGAATGACTAATTCTATGGATACTAATCTAACTATGTTTCTAGTCACCCTATCATTGTTCAATGGACTCATGAGCAAAGTGGCCATGGGCAAGGAAAAAAGTTATGCATGGGCTCAGTAACATGGAATTTCACTCATCAAGCTGACCTGGCTTCAGCTACTGTTGAGTACCTAAACAGCAGCAGAAATAAATATATGTTCCTAATATGGCATCTGTGGATGAATCCCTGTCCACTGTCATATTAATCCACATAGTATTGCTTCTGATCAAGAAACTCACTTTATGGCAAAAGCAGGGCAGCAATGGGCCAATGTTCATATAATTTACTGTTCTTAACATGTTTCCCACAATTCTAAAAAACAAACAAATAAACAAAAACTGACAATGGAATGGTGGAATTGGTATCTAATATATGGTTCTGTTTCTTCTGTAGCCAGGAATCAGAGATCCAGAAATCAAGGAGTGGAAATGAGAATGACTCAATTCACTATTATTCTTAGTGACTCACTAGTAATTTTTGCTTCCTGGTGCTATGACCTTATGTTCTGCTGGGTAGAAGACTTAGTTCCAAAGGAAGAAATGCTTTTTATAAGGAAACACAGCAATGACTCCATTGAACTTGAATTTAAGACTGATTGCAACAAACTTTGGAATTGTCATGCAGCTGAATCAACAGGCAAAGAAGAAAGTTCTGTGTTGGCTGAGGTGTTTTATTCAGTCTACCAAGTGGAAATTGGATTGCTATTTCCCAATGAAGTTAGGGAAGATAATGTCTGGAATACATGATATTCCTTAAGGCATGTCTTAGTATTTTGACATACTGTGATTAAGGTCAGTGGAAGAATACAGTAACCCTGTCCAGTCAGAATTGCTAGTAGCCCAGAACCTTCAAGAATGAAGGTTTAGCCCTAACTGGTTTGGTTCAGTGAATAGAGCATCAGCCTGCAGACTAAATAGTCCTAGGTTCAATTCCAATCAAGAGCATGTACATTAGTTGAGGGCACATCTCCTGTGGCGGGGTGGGGTGTGTGTGTGTGTGTGTGTGTGCAGGAGGCAGCTGATCGATGTTTCTCTCTGATCAATGTTTTTAACTCTCTGTACCTCTCTCTTCCTCCCTGTAAAAAATCAATAAAATATATTTTTTAAAAAAGAATGAAGGCTTAGATTATCCCATCTTCTATAAAACAGACCCCCCTGAGTTGTTTGATGAATATAAAGGGAACACACAGGAGAGTAGAAGATAATAAAAAATACCAGTGATAACCATATCATCCATCACAAAAATAAAGACTAATTTTAATGAGTATTTCCTTTATATTTTTCTATGAATAATATTATGTATAGATAATACACCTAAACACACACACACACACACACACACACACACACACACACACGTATATATGCTAATAAATATACACATGAAGCAAATATCTTTGTTTTCTTCTCTCTTATTCCTTTATCATGTAGTATAAGATATATTCACTTTATATTATAGTATTTTATTAATTATATATTATAGTATTTTAATTACAGGATATCATGGAAAAGGGTAAAAATCACTCAAGGATTTTACTCTTTTTCTGGGGAAAGGGCTAGCTTGTTTTCAATTGTATGATTTATAATTGTTTCCTTTTATGTATAGTTTTGATCCTACTATTATTTTTATTTGGCGATTAAATATGGTTCAAGGTGATGCATGTAAGTGCCACATTTTAAAGGGAAAGGCTTGTGATGGTGAATTTTATATGTAAATTGATTGGGCTATAGGGTGAACAGTTATTTGGTTAGACATTATTCTGGGTGTGTTTATGAGGATGCTTCTAGAAGAGGTTAACATTTGAATTTGGATAATTAACATCTGAGTAAAGCAGATTGCCCTACCCAATATCCGTGAGTGCCATGCAGTCATTAAAGGCATGACTAGAACAAAAAGGCTGAGTATAAAATACTTTGTTCTCTCTCTTCCATACTGTCTTCAAACCAGGACATTATTCATCTCCTGTGTTAGACTTGCAGGTGGACTTGGACTGGAACAATACATCAGCTTTCCTATGTCTCTAGCTTGACAACTAAGTATCATGGGACTTCTCAATCATCCTAATCATGAAAGCCAACTTCTTATAAACTTGATGTTATTCTAATTGTTGGTTCTCTCTAAGCGAGCTGTATTTCTCTCTGGCTTATTTCAAGATGTTTCATCATTGATATTCTGCAGTTTGAATATGATATGCCTAAGTGGGTTTTTTTTTTTTTTGGAGTGGTATTTGTCTTGTTTCTTTTTCTCTGTTCTTTCTGGATGTGTGGTTTGGTATCTGATATTAGTTTATAAAAAATTCTCAATAATTGCTGCTTCAGATATCCCTTCTACTTACTTATTCTTTCATCTTAAGGTATTTCTATTAAGCAAATGTTATGCCTTTCCTCAGCCATATCTAATCTCCTAATGAGCTCATCAAAGGCAGTTTTTCATTTCTGATACAGTGTTTTTGACATCTTGGCAATCTCTCACTGGTTTTGATGCTTCTTAAGTCTTCTAAGACTGTATTTTTGACTTTTGTGTGCCTGGTAATATTTTTTGTTGAGAAATGAACATGAGGTACTGCATAAAAGTACTGAAATAAATAGATCTGTAATGGTGCATTTTAATGGCTAGAGTGGACTAGATGTCCATATTTCTTGTCCCTTATGTGGAAGGTGAGAAGGAGCTGGAGTTAAATATTGTTCTTCTCCCATTTGAAAAACTAGAGATGGCTGAAATTGAGTATTTCCTTTCTAGAAAGTAGATTAAACTAGTTTCTTTCTCTTAAGGCTTGGCTTTGATGAAAACAGAATGCTCTGGTATATGTCAAAATGGCCAATTTTTCTTCACCCTACTGGAAGCAAGAGATGGGGTAGAGGGAGAACGTGTAACTTCATCATTCATTCTAAATACATGATAGAGCTCCTGGAGTTTAAACTTACAAAATCATGGGAGATTTTCTATGATTGGGTAACCCTGGAGTTTCCCACCATTTGACTTGCCCACATGAAGCATTCAACAACCATCATTTAGAACTCAGAAGTTTTTCTATTGTGGTAATAAAAACCAAAAGTGTCTGCTATTGATTTTGATTCACCTGTTCCTCCTTCAAGTATATAGCAGTATTCTAATTACTAATTTAAAGAGGCAATTAAAGTATGTTCACAGCATAATTATAATCTTTATCATTCAATTCTTATTGAATGACTGAACTAGATATGATTTAATGAACAAGCTGCTTATTATTTTGAATAGACTCCTAATTTAATCTATTTCAGAATTAGAACATGTGTTATTAATAATATTTATGATTAAAAATTTTAACAGCAGGAAGCCAGAGAGCATGACAAAGCCTGTTAATATTTGTGTGGTTCTGATGGAAGGATGGCATATTTTTAGAATTAGCATACCATGGTAAAATATCTCTATTTGTAAGCTTATTACAGGAAATTAATTAACAAAGCAATATTAGGTCTTGATTTAATACCTTTGTAGAGCTGAGATTGACTTTCCTTAATATAATATAATTAAAAGTACATCTATAATCAAAACTGAAATGAATTTTGAAATGACTTAGCAGTTGTTTTTACTCAATAATATGTTTGATTAAGCTTTTCATGTAGAATCTAAAAATTTGATGACAAAGCACTGTCTTTACCTTTTTTTTAAAAAAATCATTATAATGCATAATAAAGCAGTACTATTGATAATAAAGCCACTTATTGTGACCTGTCTAGACATGGATATTTGTCAACTACATCTCTAAACTGCTCACAAATTAACTTAACTTGTAACTTTGGCAAATACTCTAAAACAACCAGCATTTAACTGTACACCTTTGAAAAAAGAGGCAACTCTAAGAAGCTTCATTGTATTTATGTGTGTTTTTTTTTTCCTGAATGGAAAATATGTGTTTGTAGAATCCTTTCTGTAATTATGAAATTCTTAATTATAAGATTTATAAGATAAGGACTATGCTAAATATCTTTATTATTAATGTAATCTAATCCTCATAGAATGACATTTTTATTTTTAATTTTTAACAAGATGTTTTAGGCAAAAAGTATCAAGAAAAATATCACTTGTAATGATTATTTAAAAACTACAATTGTTTTTTTCTTTTTCTAAAGTTGAGATAATCAAGAAATTTTCACAATGACACTTTTTCAGTTCATTTAGAAGCATCATTTCTTTGCCACTTAGCTTTGCTCCCTTCATCACTCATTATAGTTTACTTAGACCTTAATAACTCTTTCTCCAAATATATATATCCATCAACTTGTAACATTAAAAATAGTAACAAAGGATATTTACTCAAGGAAATAAACCATGTAACTATTTTATTCTGGGCAAAATCAATTGTAAAAGTGGGAAAATTCATGAAATGTGTATGTATAAAAGGAGATATCTGATACTTTATTTAATATGAATATAAAGTGCTTCATAACCTTGATATAAAAGACACTATAAATCTGCAGAGTAAGCATAATTTTTTCTTCTTAAGTGAAACAATGCATTTCCCTCATTTATTGAAGAAAAAAGCTTCAGAAAATAATAACAAAGAGCCTTCTCTCATCTTCCATTTCTCTTCAGAATTCTTAAAAAAATTATTGATTGATTTTCAGAAAGAAAGGAAAGAAGAGAGGGAGTAATATCAATTTGTGTTTCCTGACTGAGATCAAACTCACAACCATATCTTATTAGGATGACACTACAAATGAGCTACCCTGTCAGGGCTCTTAAAATTCTTTCTGAGCTTACTTTATTACACAGGAGATGAAAGACTCCTGTTTGAAAATGTTTCACAATATTCTCTGAAATTCATTTTATATTTACTTGCTCTAAATATTTCCAATAATTTATTATATATTCTACCTCATACTCTTTGTTTTTAAAGTTGTATCAGTTTTTCCCACATAAGAGTGAATGCTTTTAAAATAAATACATATTTAAAAACTGGCCCCTTTAGTGTAGTGGGGGAGGCTTTGAACTGGTCACGGTGAATTTTTTTTTTTTAATTTACAACTTAAAGAAGTAGAGAAAAAAATTATGGTTAAAAGTTTATAATATAAAATGCTATGGAATTAGAAAGGGGAATGTATTCAAGGTTATATGACTATTAATAATAATGAAACCTTACTTGATTAATTTTTGAGAAAATAAGATTTAAATAATCTAAGCTTCATATTCTTTAAGAAAAAAATTTACTCTTAAAGGCACATAGTAAACTAGGATTATACCCTAAAGAACTTCAATGTGTGCTGGTCATGGTATGTCTTTAATTTTCATTTTTTGAGCTATAATTAATATATAACATTACATTAGTTTTATGTGTACAACATAACTTAGTATTTGTATATATTGTGGGATAAGCAGCAATATAATTCTAGTTAATGATTGTAACCATATTATGGTTACACATTTTTTTCTTGTGATAACTTTTAAGATCTATTCTCTTAACAATTTTCAAATATGTAATATAGTATTACTCGTGGCAAAGTACACAAAATTCATGCATGGAGGGGGGGGGTTCCCTTAGCCCAGCTTACACCCTCTACAATCAGGGACTGATTGGGCCTAAACCAGCAGTTGGACATCCCTCTTTCAATCTGGAACCACTGGCTCATAGCTGCTGACCTGCCTGCCTACCCGACTGCCCCTAACCTCTCTGCCTGCCTGTCTGATCACCCCAACTGCCTCTGTCTGCCTGCCTGATCACCCCTAATTGCCCTCGCCTGCCAGGCTGATCTTGCCCCCATCTGCCCTCCCCTGCTGGCCTAATCTTGCCCCTAACTGCTCTCCCTGCTGACCTGATCACCTCTAACAGCCCTCCTCTGTCAGCCTGCTCTCACCCCCAACTGCCCTCCTCTGTTGGCCAATTTGGTTCTGATTAGTCAGTTTTTATGCCAGTTAGTTTCAAAAGCTCTGTCTCCTAGGCAGCCATTGGCTCTGCACTGTTCACTCAGATTTGGTTCTGATTGGTTGGTTTCTATGCCAGTCAGCATCTCTGGGCCTATCTCTGAGCCTGATCAGAGAGATGTGACTGATCAGAAGCCCCTGCTGAGGCCCAGAGAGAAACAGGCACAGCTGGCAAAGCTAAGAGAGAAAGAGAGAGTCAACAGCTGATCAACAGCTGCCACAGAGGCTGCAGATTAGATCCTGCTTCTCTCTCCAGGCCTCTCTCCAGGCCTGATCTGCAGCCCCCTCGGCAGTCAGTGCTGAGTCACCACAGCAACTTAGCACTGATTGCGGGATTGACCTCTGGTGTTTGATTGAGTCTTAAGTTGGTCCTTACAGATCCTGTTTTTTTTTTTGTTTTTGTTTTTGTTTTTTTCAATATTAGGATAAACTAACAGAGGGTTTGTGCATGGAATTCATGCATGGTTAGGGTCCCTCAGCCTGGCTGGTGATCAGGGCCAGTTGGGGCATTCTGGCTGCCAGCTGTGCCCTTCATTCCCAGCTTTCCTTCATTCTGCAACACCCCCTGGTGGTCAGTGCACATTATGGTAAGCAATCGAACTCCAAATCTCCCAGTCAAACTCCCTAGGGGACATTTTGCATATTAGCCTTTTATATAAATAAATGGTCACTACAAGAATATTACATCTGATATTTTTCTTATTACAAAGTTTTTACGTTTTGACTGCTTTCTCCTATTTTATGCACCTCTGGCAACCACTCTTCTGTTCTCTATATCTATAAGCTTGCTTTGTAAAAATGTAATTCCACATACACTAGTAAATGAAATAATATGGTATTTGTCTTTATCTGTGTTATTTCACTTAATACAATGTCCTCAACATCTATCTTCTCATGTGTGGCAAGATTGCATTCTTTTTCATGAGTATCTTTTAAATTATATAACATATTTATATGTTTTTAGTCTGTCAATTCCTTATTAATATTATTTGCACATTTTCTAATACATATTTTTCAACTTGCTTATCAATATTGTCTATGTGATAACTTTATTACAAATATTTTCTACTAATTTGTTATTTGTATTTTAGCTTTCACTCACTAGGTGCTTTTTTTTACTGGAAAAATAAAGAAATAAATGTTCATCAATTGGATGAGCATTTAACATAAAGAGTTAAATAAATAATAGGCAATTTATATAATAGATACTATACAGTCATTAAAAAAGAGCATGTCTACATATTTTCATAAGACTTTCAAACAACCATCAAGATACACTTCAAATTGAATCAAAGCAAGCTATAAATATATACAAAGAATTTGTATATCAAACACAAATACATTTCTTAATAAGCAAATATT
>PVJN01023644.1:0-32057 GCA_004026805.1 Lasiurus borealis
ACCACGACCTCTCGGCCCACCACCACGGCAACCCTGCGGCCCAGGACCACCACCCACCGTCCAACCACCACCACCACTCACCGGACCACCACCACCACCACCCGGCGTCCAGTCACCACCACCACCCGCCGCACCACCACCACCCGCCGTACCACCACCACCCGGCGCCCAGCCACCACCATCCGGCGCCCAACCACCACCGTCCGAACCACCACCACCCCCGAGCCCACCACGCCCGTCCCCACCTGTCCCCCTGGGACCCTGGAGCGGCACGACGAAGACGGCAACCTGATCACCGGCTCCCGCGGGGCCCCGCAGTGCGTCCCTGAGGAAGGTAAACCGTCTTCCCCTAACGGGGCCCACCCCTGCCTCGCTGCCTGTCAGCGGAGGGCCCACAGGCTGCCGGGAGGGAGACCGGGGTCCGGGGGGTCAGGGGGGCAGAAACCAGAGTGTTCCCAATCAGCAGCGCTGCCCACAGCCAGGCTTGTCAGACTCAGCAGATAAAGATGTCGCACAGGACATGCGCACCTCCTGTGCTTTATCTGGCAGCCCTTTCTGCAGCCCCAGTAAAAAATTAGCTAAAACGGGGGGCATTGTTGGTTTGGACTAGCATTTCTAAAGTGTGTCCCCTGCGCCTGAGTAGGTTAGGATTTGTTAGATAGAAGGATGGGTGGATGGGTGGATTGATGGGTGGATGGATGGGTGGGTAGATGGATGGATGGGTGGGTGAGTGGATGGATGGATGGGTGGGTGGGTGGGTGGATGGATGGATGGGTGGGTGGATGGATGGGTAGATGGACAGATGGATGGGTGGGTGGACGGATGGGTGGATAGATAGATGGGTGGGTGGGTGGACTGATGGACCAACAGATGGACGCACAGGTAGATAGGCTGTGTAACCTACAGGCATGTGGGTCTGTGATTGGCTCTGTGACTTCACCAGGTTAATGACTGTCTTACTGTGGGACCATTCGGACCGGTTTTCAGGCTCACTGTGCGTTTGGGGAACACCTTGATCAGCAGGAGGGGCTCCCACTGGGGAGGGGTACACCAGCTCCGTGCTTTGGGACACCCCTCGGGCCGTCCCCTGCCCGTGCGTGTCTTCCTCCTGACAACAGAGCAGGCCCCGCTGGGTCAGGGCGCGTGGAGCAGAGACGCTGTCCTCTCGCCGCTGTGGATGAGGTCACGGCGCTGCTGCAGGCTTGCAGGCGGCCAGGTCCTCTTCTTCCCGCAGGGAGAGGGGACATGCGTGTCGGCTGCAAAGCTGACGTCTTTTTAAGCTACTGCGGAGCGAAGACCTTCCTTTCAGCCATCCATCGCAGCCTGGAGTTCTCACCCAGCATCGCCGGCCATGCCAGGCTCCAGCCAGTGGCTACTGAGTGCCGTACCCGAGGCGGCATTCTGTTTGAAGTCAGTCTTTGCACGAACAAGTTCCAAATGTTCCAGCTACTTCCCAAAAAAGCTCACCCTGAGAGCGGAAGCAGCCGAGGAAGGGGAGCATCAGGTGACCTCTCTGTCCATGTGCCAGTGAATGCCCAGGTGACCTCTCTGTCCATGTGCCAGTGAATGCCCGTTAGACTCGCCTTCGGGTTCCTGGTTCCAGCAGATGATGTACGTTCCTTGGCCTCGTCTACACGCGTTAGCGGCTTATTTTTAAAATGTGAGCTATAATTAGAGTGTTTACCTAATAATTAGTTGTGAGCAGAAGAATGACTACTTGGATTTTGCTTTCATTCCTATTACCAATATTTGGAATTTTCTTTTGTTGCTTTTACATAGGCTTTATTGATGTTACCTCATTTATTTTGTATTTTTGGCCTCTCCTTTGGCATGAAAGTGGGTATTTTTCTTGGCATTTTGTTTCTCCTTTTCTTTGCAAATCATGATACACACACACACACACACACACACACTGGAAACACACAGGGTGGGCAAAAGTAGGTTTACAATTGTGAGTACACAAAACACAGTTTATTCCTATATTATTAACTTCTATTACTTATTTGTATTACAACTGTAGATCTACTTTTGCCCACCCCTGTACGTATATATTCCTTTCTGCATCCATGTCCCTTCTTCTGATTCCCAAATATTCAAGGGTCAGTAACAACTTGCCTCTAGCAGCATTTTCAAAATAAGTACAAATAAATACAAAGCCTTGGGAAAAAAATTAAATGTAAGGGAAAAGTAAACAAGATTTCAGTGTACTGTATTTTCCAGTGTATAAGACAACTTTTTAACCCAGGAAAATCTTCTCAAAAGTTGGGGGTCATCTTATATGCCGGATGTCGTATTATAGGGAGAGCATATCCCAAACTCTATATTTTAACTGGAAAAGTTGGGGGTCATCTTATACATTGGAAAATACGGTATTATAATTCATTCCTTTAAAAAAAACCAGTTGACCCTTAACATGGGTTTGAAAGCACAGGTCCACTTCTATATGCAGATTTTTTTTCAATAAAAATTATAAATATTTTCCTCATGATTTTCTTAACATTTTCCCCACTAGCTTACTTTATCAGAAGAACACAGTATATAACATACATAACATACAAAATAGGTGTTAATCGACCATCTGTGTTCTGGATAAGGCTCTTAGCAGTTACGTTTTGGGGTGTCGGAATAGACCCAGGTGTTGACTGCAGGGGTGGTCGGTGCCCTGTCCCCCGCGTTGTCCACGCATCTGCAGTTTGGAAATCAGTCACAGTGACTGAGAATCCTGTGCGTCGCCTGTAAAACACCGTCGTTTCCTTTCTTGGCCGAACACCTTGCGTGGCCGGGCTGTGCCAGCCCCTCTGCGCGCCGTGCTGACTCAGCGGAGGCTTCCAGGAAAGTCTGCTGGCAGCGGCACCACCGCCCCGGCTCCTCCTCTTCCTCCGCCGGAGGCTGTGCTCTCGCACCCCGCTTTTCCTGTACTGAGCTTGCAGCGCGCATGTCCAAGGCCTGGGGTCCCTGTGGCACAGTTAGTGTTCACCAGGCGACTCTGCAGCCTCGTAGTCTGAAATGTTTATTGTTGTGACAGTGGTGCTTTAGGACCGGCATGAGGACCAGTGAATGCGTATCTGCTCATCCCAGCCCCTACCCCACCCCACCCCACCACTCCCGTCCTCTGGTGGACAGCTGGCATTGCGTGCTATTGGCAGAGTCCTCACGTTTTGTTTCCAGCCCTCCGACTTTTTATTTAGTTACTTTTCCGTTATTGATTAAGTAAATCAATACGATGTGTCCTTATCCTCCCATTGTCTCCCCAATCCTGCCTCACCCTCACCCCTGTTGTCTGCGTCCATCAGCCCTCCAACTTTAAATCCTCTTTCCAGCCTCAGGTCGTGGCTCCCTGGGTAAAGCACGCCCCCTTTTCCTGGGAAACACGGCTTTAAAATGACGTTCTGGAATAAGCTGGTGGCGTTCAGCCATCCCAGCAATGCAGGCGTGTTTACGTCCTTTGGCATTTGTCATGGATGCTGTCATTCCATGTGTCCTCCTGTGGGCATGGACGCAGATTGCACACACATTTCCAGCGTACCGCTGCTTCCACTTCTCTGCTCCTTCCTCTCTCCCCACATCGTGTGCTCACACACATACACATCCACACATACACATTCTTTTTACTGACTCTCACTGTACATACTAAAGTCCTTGCAGTAGAGAGTGCCTTCTTCGCGGTACCCGATCTCTCATGGTCGATATCTATAAACACCTTAAGTGACAGGCATCCTCCGTTTCTACCTGTGGTCCCCTCGCTGCCACGGGTCTGATGAGGTCACGTGTTTGGAAATGGGCGGCGCCAGCTGAGCATCTTTGGCCGTTTGTGGGCCAGTTTCAGAGAGACAGTCATGATGGAATGGCCCGCTGGCCACGGCTCGCTCCCAGGACAGAAAAGACCCAGCGGATCATAAAAAACTCACTGGAGCTGCACCAACTGGACACTTCGCAAATGCCCTTGGTTTCAGTGACAGTCATTCACGTCCTCTCTGACCTCCTCCTGAGAGAGTTTTCACAGTCTTCCAAAACACCTCTGAGCCAAGGCCCTCGTTTTTGGAGGTACTCGGCACTTTTTTTACGGCCATTTGAATAAACCGCTCAAGAGAAGAAACCGTCCATCATGGTTGGGGGCTGGCAGTTACTGTTATAAAGGCGAAGCTTTTGACATTGATGCAGAGTTGACTCACTTTCACGTCACTCCAAGTGGCTGAAAAGCCATCAGGAGGGCAAATGCTGATGGTCCGCTTAAAAAATACACCCACTTCATGCCACCTTGGAAGTAGCTGTTAATGTACTTGGAATCACGATGGTGCTGTTTTGGAAAAATCCGCCTGCCTTCGTTCGTTTGTTTGTTTGTAAAGAAGGAGCCTGCATTACTCAATATGGGGTCACTTTTGCCAGAAGACTGTCGCTCCCTTGAAGGAGGTGACCCCGCCATTTCTGTGCCCTGCTGCTGGGCTGGGGTACCTCAGCGCCTCCAGGAATTGTACTTCACCCTGAGAACCCACAAAGGAACCCCGACACTTTCCCCTTTCCTTGTTCACTCTGAGATGCAAAAACTGTACGATTTATTAATTTCTGACCTGGCCAAAAAGAACGGTGGAAAGAAACGGGTCTGAACGATAATGAGGAAAAACAAGACGGTATTCTTAACAGCGAAGCGGACGAGGGCAGACAGGCGCGTTCCTGGAAACAATGGCAGGATGGCCTCCAGCGCTGGGCCCTGAACTTGAAAATGGCTCCACCTGACCCAGCCCGGGAGGGATTCCTTTTGGACCCAGGCATGTTGACATTGGAATGACCGCAGGGAAAGCATGTCTCATGGTTTTTCGTGGAACGACCATTGTGAGCCCTGAGGGTGGATCATCCGCTTCTCTCTCGGGGACACCCAGGGCCATCAGAGCATGCCTGCGGGTGAAGTGGGTGCTGGGCGTCCCCCAGGCCCTGTGGCCCCGGGCTTGGCGCTGGGTTCCTCAGCAGGGCTGGCGGCCAAGGTCCTCCGCGGGTGGAGTTTGCTTTGGCGCCGTTGCATCCATGATGTTATGCAAACTGGCCTCAAAGCAGGCCAGCGGGGTGACTGCTGGAATCCTGGGGAATGATCAGTGATTTCCCAACAATGAAAAATTCAAATCGGCGCCTGTAATTTTTTAGGGAAGGGGGTTTATACACTGTCTACTCCGTTGTGCCTTTATTGAGCTGTGGAATGGTGCTTCTAATAGAGCAGCTTCGGGTTTATAAGCGCTTTCATTGCTTAGTTGAACATTTAAAAAGCGGAGACCGTTTATGAAGGACAAAGTACACCGTCTCTGGAGCCAGAGGGTTTTCAAGTTCAAATTTCGGTGTTGGCTCTGCCTTCGCCAGCTGTGGGACCCCAGGCACCCTGTAAACCCTGGTGTCTGTGGCTGCCAAGTGGGGATAAGTCCTGGCATGTGTCTTCTGAGCAAGCTCAGGGGGCCCTGACTCTGAGGACTTACCCCATGACCCGGCCATGGGGGGCGGGGAAGGGGGATGGGGTGAGACAGGATCCCGAGCTGCCTGGGAAGAAAGCCCAGGGCCTGGGTGACCTGTCTCCCTCCCTCTCTGCCAGATGACTTCTCAGGATTGGACACGGACACAGCCACACCCACGGAAGAGGCCTACGTGGTCTATGATGAAGGTACTGACTGGGTTAAGCACATTATTTGGGTGATTTCTTTCCTGGGGGGGGGGGGGCTTCTTTTAATCACTAAGTGGAGGTTCTGAATGGCAGCTTCCTTCAGACCTCGGGGGAGGTGGCCAGGCTTAGGGAAGGTGGTTGTACCCACACTTCGGAGCGACCCCAGAACATTTTTGACCCAAAGAAAAAGCGAGCTTGATGGGAAATACAGCTTCCAAACAAGTGCCCTCTGCTCCCACCTCCCCCAGCCCCTCCCCCTCCGGAAGTTCTGGAGTTGCCGGTCAACTGACCAACATCCCAGCTTCCTCTCGGCTCTTCGCATTCTTCCCTTTTCTCTGTCTAAGTCCGTCACAGTGCCACGCTGCGGGTGTGTTGATTTTCTAGATCACAGTCTCTTCTCAGGCAAGGGTGAGCCTATCAGATTAAGAGGACAGATGCCTTGGGTGCATCTGGACCGGTTTCTCAGTGAAGGGAACACGGGGTGCTGTTCTACTTACGGCCTGGGACTCTGTGCTATTTAAGTTGCCTCTGCGGTTGGAGAAATTCAGGTCGGCATCCTGTCCCCACCCGGGTCCTCGCTTTTGCCCTTCACCTTGCCGCTATTAGCCGTCACTCCGATGGTCTGAAATCACAAGTGTGGGAGTGATCATAGGACAGTTGGATGCAGGGGCTGAATCTTGCAAAGAAAAATGAACTTAAAACGTCAGACAGCAGATGTCAGAAAGCAGAGGAAGGCTTCTCAGCAAACACTAGGCGCTTTCCCATTACCTCTGAGCAGCTGGAAAGAGAGCAGTTTTATTTTCTCCTGTAGATGCTAAGCGATGATTTCTCTTAGTGGAATTAATCCCACCTCCGCCTCAGACAGAAGCCAAAGAGATAAATGGAAAAAATCAGGTTATTTTCTGAATCTCTTAGGCTCTAGAAGGGGAGCTGGTTTAGGTAGAGACTGGCTGTGGACAAGGACCATTCGTGCTAAATGGCATGAATTCCCGGGCTCTCTCCGCTTTGAGTCAAAAACTTTTTCCTGGCCACCTGTGCTTCCTTTCTCCTGTCCTCTCTTCTCTCTGTAGCTGCTTTTCTGAGGGGCCTGAAATGGGGGATGGGGGGAGACTGATTAGGAACAAATTATGTCTGGGCACAGCCTTTATCGTGGGGGGGTGCGCGCACGCTTTAATCTGGGGTGCAATCTTAGGAAGGTCTCTTTTGGCTGCAAACAGCGCTCCAGTGACACGGCCTTCATCCCATTTCAGATTATGAACTTGAGATGTCCAGGCCCCCGGCCTCCACCAGGCCCTCCACCGCGGCCACCACGCCCGCCGTCATCCCAGCGGAAGGCACCATCAGCTCCTTCCCCGAGGAAGAGTTCGACCTGGCGGGGAAGAAGCGCTTTGTCGGTAAATAGAACCTCCTTCACCGGAGAAACAATGGGGTCTTGGCGGGTGTCTCCGGGCCTGGCCGAGGAGGCCCAGAGTGAGGTTCCACTTGGGGAGATCAGGGAGTCACTCCTGCTGAGACCACAGCGACTCTGTGGACAGCAGGAGAGGGGCATCTGCAAGGGACACTTGGCATTGGACAGAGTGGAGCGGGGCTGGTTCTTATGGCCTAAGAGTAAGGGACACGGAGGGAGCATCAGGTCAGGAACACGAGTACAGTGGTACCTCGAGATACGAGTTCAATTTGTTCTATAACCTTGAGGCATGGGAAACTATGAGACGCTGGAGTCGCGGTAAATTGGTGGGTCGTGTGCAGCCGGCCGATCCGCGCAATGACTCCTATCTCAAATGTTGCTCGTATTTCAAAGCAAAAATCGCTCGCCCGAGGGCTCGTATCTCAAAAATCTCGTATGTTAGGGCACTCGTGTCTCGAGGCACCACTGTATTCTGTCGTGCTCCACGTCTGAGATGAGACTTCCCGGGGCTTTGCCCGCACATTCAGTTCTGCCCAGAGATGAGCGCCGGCTGACGGATGGCATCCGGGAGCCGGGCCGTCTCTCCGGGTCATGCCTGTCTCTTCCTTAGCCTCACGGCCGGGGACCCATGGGTTTCTCCTGCTCTGTCTTGGCAGTTCCCGAGACAGTTTCGAGAGGAAACGCTGTTTTGCTGAACGGCGTTGCGCTCCCTCGGGGAGTCTTCTTTTCCCACGTCCTTAATGAACTTCACTAACGAGGCGCTGAGATGAGCGTCTGCCTGAGTGGAAAAAGCCAGCAGATGACTGAGCAGGCTGGCAGCGGCTGAAGCTAATCTCACACGTTTTTGTTTCCAAAACAAATGTTCCGCTCTAAGCAGAGCGGCTCCTGCCAGCCACGCTGTCGTCCTGAGTGTCTCCCCGACACGCTCTGAAGAACGAGGCAATTAGTGGAGGCGGCCTCCCTGCGGGCAACGCCGTGCTGGCCGTGGCATTTGGCAGCGCCGAATCCACCAAATCGGACTCTCGCTCTAGCTGCACGTCAGACTCGGGACTCCTGTCAGCACTGCTATCCGCTGCCCCAGAGAACTCTGCTCTAGGCAGAGAGGCTACCACTGTCTGGCTAATTCCACGTGTCTGTAATGCATACAGCCTAGATAACTCTCCCAAACTTCCAGATGAGACCCGCGGACAAGCCCTAAAAGCCCAATTTTACACAAATTACTGGAAAATAGAGGAGCTAAAAACTGCTTTGGGGCGTAATGGCCACTGAGAATGAGAACCGGCACCAAAAGATGCAACACAACATTTAGAAACTATTAGAGCCCTGGCCGGATTGGCTCAGTGGATAGAGCGTTGGCCATCGGATTGAAGGGTCCCGGGTTCGATACTGGTCAAGGGCACATGCTTCTGAGACAGGTTTGATCCCTGGCCCTCGTGGAGTGCCTGTGGGAGGCAACCAATGGATGTGGCTCTCTCACGTCGATGTTTCTCTCCCTCTCTCCCCTCCCTTCCACTCTTTAAAAATCCATGAAAAAATAGACTGGATTGAGGATTAACCAAAGAGAAAGTACTCCTAGTAGGAGGAGAGCACTCTGGAGCCTTGTGCGCATAAACCTGACCCTGTTTCCCGGGCATTCCCAACTTCGTACAGAGTGTGCACCTCAAAAGCTGTGGGCTGCAGGGCGAGCTTCCTGTTGGGCCCTCTTTCCTGCACCTCACCCCCTCAGTGTCAACAGACTCAACAGGGCATGGCACATCAGTCCAAGTCCCACCTTATTCCTGATGCCCCGTCCCCACTGGGATGTGGGTAGAAAAACCTCGAACCTGTTCATAAATGCGGGCAGCTGTTACTGTGCTGAGCAGAGTGTTGTAGGAGGCGGTTTAGGCCTGGCCTTTGTGCACATTCCAGATGGGGATGGGGGTCACGGAAGCCCTGGGGAAGGCCTCCCAGGACTGATAGATGTTGTAAATCTTGATCAGTGTAAATTACTTTCTGGTCCCAAGACTGTCTAGGACAGTGGTTGGCAAACTCATTAGTCAACAGAGCCAAATATCAACAGTACAACGATGGAAATTTCTTCAGAGAGCCACATTTTTTAAACTTAACTTCTTCTAATGCCACTTCTTCAAAATACACTCACCCAGGTCATGGTATTTTGTGGAAGAGCCACACTCAAGGGGCCAAAGAGCCTCATGTGGCTCGAGAGCCTCAGCTTGCCGACCACGGGTCTGGGAAATGAATTTTGTTCTGGGCCTGATTCACACTTTTCCCAATGTTTGGGCATAGCGATGGTGGAATGCTGCAGATCTAACTTACGTTAAATGAATTGCACTTTGAGATCTTTCAAAGTAGCTGTGAGCCATGGTCTTCAATGTTGATGGGCAATAGCATCTTTTGAAACCACGAAATTAACTGATATAAATGGGTGGATCATTAAGGAGAGCAGGGGTGTGCTTCTGGGTTTGGGATCAGGGCCAATGACCTTGGAACCTCTGTGTAGCAGGGGGACTGAATGAATGGTCTATTCCACGGAGCAGACCTTACGTTTCTGCCTCCAGAGAAAGCCTGCAGCAATCTGATTGGGTGTCTGTGTTCTTTACAGCTCCTTATGTGACGTATCTAAATAAAGACCCCTCAGCCCCCTGCTCTCTGACCGATGCTCTGGACCACTTCCAAGTGGAGAGCCTGGATGAGATCATTCCGACTGACATGAGGAAGAGCGACCTGCCTCCTCAGCACGTGCCCCGCAATATCACCATCGTGGCTATGGAAGGCTGCCACTCCTTTGTCATTGTGGACTGGGACAAAGCCACCCCGGGAGACGTGGTAACAGGTGTGTCCAAGGCAGATGTTCCGAGTTCCCATCAACATGTAGGTGGGACACACAGATAATAACAGGTGAACAGAAGAGGATGAGTATATGGATGGATGGATGGATGGATGGATGGATTGGGTAGATGAATGGATAGATGAGATGGATGGATGAATGAATTGGGTGGATGGATGAATGGATGGATAATAGATGTATGGATGAGATGGATGGATGGATGAATGGATGGGTACATGGGTGGATTGGATGAATGGATGAGTGGGTGCACGGTGGACTGGATGGATAAATGCAGGTGTCTTCTTCCAGAAGGATGAAATATAAATATGTAGGGAAGCCTGTGGGGCAGTGTGAAGAGCACTGGATGGAAGTCAGAGGTCCAGAATCCTAGTCCAAGACAGATTTGCATGACCTTGAGCTACCTACTTCATCTCCCTGGACGTTTGTTTCCTCTTCTGCCAAATACTGTTCCATCTTTTGCATGAATGGCCAGCGAGTCGCTGTGTCCACTTGTGGAATTAGATCCTGCAGTGGGACGGATGATAAAGAGCTTTCCTGTGTGCTGCCTTGTGACTGTGCCTCTCCCACCTTTCCATGCCTGCCGGGTGCTCCCAGATCAGTCTTGGTGCCTCTGAACTCCTCATGTGGGAACTGGATGTGGTGGGAAAGGCCTGGGCATCTTGAGCCTCTTAGATTCTTGCCTGTGAGCTGATCACGAGTCCATCTGGTTCTGCCAAAGATGTATTTGAGGAGAAATATATTGAAATAAGTTTTTACAGAAGAGACCCTTCCTTTGTGAATGTTTATTCTGAGCCTGCAAGTTGTATACGAGGAAGGGATATGTATGTGTGTGTGTTGGACTAAGTGGGTGATGGTGGTATAAGTCAGAGTTTGACGTTATCTGTCACTGTTATACTAAGGTAGTTCATCAAAGTCAAAACTTACAGCGCTTTTGCTTTATGCCCCTAATATTATCTCTTAAAATGAGAAAAAATATCCCAGAACATCCAAAAAGAAACTTTCCTTACGGAGTTTGCCCAGGAGCGCAGAACCAGGGTGAGGGGCACGGGAGAGAATGGCGGGCGTTGTGCCAAGGGAGCTTGCAGGGCCCAGAGGAGATCCTGAGGCTGCGGGTACTAACGGCACTGGTTACCCAGTGCGCACGCTGCTGGCCTGCTGCAGCCGGTATCTCTGAAGCCCAACACGCCTCTAATAGGAAGCAAATCAATGGGAGAAGGAAAGCTTGCCGTCAGAACATCCAGAAAATTCTTTTCCTCGTTGAGTATGGTTTTATGAAGGGCAATTTTGAAAATCAAACGAGCAAACTTACAAAAGAATAATTGAAAACCTCACCTTACACTGTTTAGCTTTGATCTCTGGCACAGCAGAGGCTACTTAACACAAGTACCACTGCGCCCTGAGCCCGGGGGCATTTGAGAATCCCGCTGAAGGATGGGTTACCAGTCATCCTGCAGTGACCGCCCCATTTGAGGACCCCAGGGACGCTCTCCATTCCACCATGACTAGGCCCCTTCACACCCCTGAGAGCACGGGGACAGATCCTTCACAGTTCCAGTCACAGCTGTGTTATTCGGGCTGTCTGTCTGCTCTACTCTCCCTGAGTCCTCAGCACTTAGTATAGTGTCTCGCTGATAGTGGACATGCAATAAATAACTTTTAAATGAATTCATGAGTGAACTTGAACAAGATTTTAGCCCTCTCTGAGACTCACTTTTCGCATGTCAAAGCATGGCTAGTAATACCTATGTAGTAGGCCTAGGAGAATTAACCGGAGAAAAACAGAACGTGCTTAGCACAATGTCTGGCACGTCGTAGGAAGTGCTTTGTGTGTAACATAAGAGATCTAGAACAGGGATGTGGGCAGCTGTGCCACGACCTTCACTCAGCCTTCTGAGGCAGCCTGGGCAGGTGGCAGGGCCGAGGGCCCACCTTCTGCGGGTCTGTGAATAGCGATGAGGCAGAAAGAAGAGCTGCCTGGCTGCGGTCATTAGGCATCAAGGTCAAGGGCAAGCACAGGTATTCAGCCCGAGAAATCACAGGGGCGCCTTCACCAAGCAGGCGGGACCTCAGTGATCCGGGGTCTTTCAGCCACACACGCGTACCTGGCATCCCATGGTGTCTTTGTTGCGTGTGAGGGACGGTTGTGTGTGTCTCCACCAGGAAATAATCTTAGCGACGTGTGTGGCCATCGCTTCTCTCTTCCTCTGTTTTTCCCCTGCAGTCAAGATGGGGTGGGGTTAGTTCTGAGGAGATGAGGGGGACCCAGGGTGTGGGAGAGTAGGAGGAGGCAGACAAGGGGAGACAGCAAGTCTCAGGAAGTGATTTAACTTTGTCCCCTGCATCTGGATTCACCAGAGGATCCCAATATCACACCCACCCTCACCCAGCACGCAGCGGGCTCTCTGCAGAGCGGCCTCCACATGTGGCCTCACCCCCCCCCTCCTCCATGGGGTACGTCTTCTGCATCACCTCCTTCATGCTCACTGGGTCCTTCCTCCCCCCCCCCCCCCCCGCAGGCTACCTGGTGTACAGCGCGTCCTATGAGGACTTCATCCGGAACAAGTGGTCCACGCAGGCCTCCACCGTCACGCACCTGCCCATTGAGAACCTGAAGCCAAACACAAGGTAGGGGTGGACGTCACAGAAAACAGAACGAGACCTGTGGGCGCAGCGACAGGCGAACATGGGCTGCACAGGAAAAGCTCCATCAAAATGTTTTCCCGATTCCTTTGCACCCCGTTTAGTTCTCACGGCGTCTCCATGAACCCTGGCATGAGACGTGTGGTTTGTTGGAGGAAGTCACTGCGTGTGCTGGAATTGTCAGTCTGTTGTGTGGACATTATGTTCCCTGGTTTCCAGAGACTCAATGCTGCCTGCCACTGGGTCACAAAGGTGGTTCTGCATTGAGCAGGAAGCGATCCTTTTGTCGCTGCCCGTGGAGTGGCATTAGGTGGCACACCCTCCACCTGTGACATTAGTGGAGCATCGATGGCTACACGTTTTAACTCACGGGCACTCCGGCTCTGGGAGGTAGAAGTTGAGATCATTCCAGGAAACGCATGTTATACAGTAAAATAGGTGACCACCGTCTTCCTACACCCGGCAGACGATGGCTGGGCAGGGGGCCGTCTGGGAGCCACAATGTACAGCCCTCAGTGGGGAAAATGCAAAGTGTATTTCTGGGTATGGAGTGGGGGAGCACGCATTTCCGTTTTCACACCATCTGGTTTGGAAGGTGATGACCGTCAGGAAAGCTTCGTTGGCGGGTGGACATGGTGAGGCACGGAGCACGGGATGGGGGACAGTGGTGAGCTGGGAAACCAGTTCTCCGGGGCAAACCAGCGTCCCCTGCTGTTTGGGGTTTGCCAGTGCGCCCACCAGGGCCCGTGGTTTACAAACCAGATTTCAGGAGCAGTTAACCAGGCGGAGGAGGCCGGGTGGGGCCAGCTTGTCCAGGCAGACAGTTTGCTGGAGAAGACGGTGCGTTCAGGTAGGAAAGGAGGCCAGAAGGCAGGCGGGTGAGAAGGCTGGAGGCTGGGCGCTGGTCCCATAGGGCCCTCTGCGCCCCTGGGGGCCTCTGTCCGCCTGTCCACTCACGGTCAGCCGCCCGGTGGACAGACCGGGAACAGCAGCCGCCATGTGGCCTCCCCCCTACCCCCCATGCATTTGGGGTCGTTCGTTCTGATGGGGAGTGCTCCCCGATGTGAGCACTGCGCCTCCTCCCACATTGTTCCTCAGAACCACTCTGAACAGCTGCCAGACTCTGGGCCAGGGAGACGCTTGATGGGAGGGTGCTTTCCCCTGTGCGACCCTAAAGGAGGAGGAGAAGCGGGGGACCAACGAGGCTCTGGGGGCTCCCTTTAGGAACTCACACGTGTCTTCCACGGAGGCTGGGTTTCCCACCTCATCGCTGTCCCCAAGCTTCCCCGATGCCACCTTCAGGGCCCCCCCGAACCGGAGAACAACAAGGCCAGGATGCAGAGGAGCCGGAGTATAAATCAGCTGTGGCTCTTTAAGGCCCAGTCTTGGGGTTGATGGTGCAGGGGTACTTTCACCCGCTCTGCCAGCTCTCTTGCTGGAGCGCACATACTCTGCTCCCCATTCCATGTCCGGTGACGTGTCACTGCAGTCCAGTCAGAAGCAGGGCCACACGCCTACAGAAGGCGGCCAGGCATGGCTGGCACCTGCCACGTGGGCGAGGCAGACTCTTCGGAGTGTGAGGGTAGAGTTTAGCTCAGGGCAAAGGCTGCGTGTGGGTTTGAAAACAGGAACTCCACCTTTTCCATGATCGCAAGTTGCTTTTCAGTGCAGCATATTTCCTTTCACTTGGACACATGAGGTGAAGTTCAAGTGGAAGCCTGTCTGTGGAGGTGGGCCACGTGGGCTGTGCGAGGATGGATGATGAAGCGCCGGGACAGGGGGTCTGGAGATGCTGAGGGGTCGGAGGGAGGCCGCTGAGGCCACAGAGACGCTGGACCAGCTCCCGTTTGCGGACTGGCGTCTCCCCCGTGCACAGATGAGTGCGGAGCTTGGGAATGGGGCATCGGGCGGCCCCCGTGGTGGCTCGAGAAACGTCAGGAGAAGTGTCCCCTGCAGCCTCAGAATGCATCATCCCTTAGGTTTTGATCTCCTTTTTCTTAAGAAGAAAAAAGTATCTGGAAAGTTTAACCAGAATCATAGCATAGCCAGACCTGCCACATGACTCGGAAAGTACATGGCTGGGAAAGCGTGAACTGCTGAGACGAGATGGGAGACCTGCGTTCTCCTGGTGCATCTCTTCTTCCATGAGGTTTCAGAGTCCTCTTCCTCCTGAGATGTGACTTCTTGAAAGGCTGCAAAGACTAATGTTCCAGGACGGCTGAATCAGCTCAGCCATGGCGACCAGCTCTGTTCCTCAGACACAGAATCGCGTCCTGTCTGTAACGGGGCCGGGGCTCTGGCTGATCGCAGATCTTGGAGGTGTGGCCCAAGGACCAGCCCTTGCTCTCTGAATGTCAAAGTCTGCCAGAGAGCAAGCAGTTGGGAAGTCTGTGTTATTACAGAACTTAAACTTAACCAATTATCTCTCTCAGAAAGCGTGTTCTTCCCTTTGCAGGTATTACTTTAAAGTGCAAGCCAAGAACCCGCAGGGCTATGGGCCCATCAGCCCGTCGGTCTCCTTTGTCACGGAGTCAGGTACGGCTGCGTCACTTCTCCTTTCTCCCTTTTCTCAAAAACAAGTGATTGGGTTTAATGGCTGCAAAAGCATGAAAACTGGAACATTAGAATCCCAACTGTTCTGTTTAATGAATTCATACTGGCTGTTGCTTTATTAAATAAACATCGCTTGCTGCCAGGTTAAAACGTGGACAGTAATGTTCAGAGTAGTCTTTTTTGGAACTGCCTGGAAGATGGGAAGGTCAGATTCCAGTGAAAGCGGGAAGTCTAGTTGCAGCCACGCGGGAGACAAGTCTGAATCTAGCTGCACCAGATTGCCTTGCAGAGGCAGTTTTTTCATCGCAAACAGCTGAAGAGCATAACCAGGCTGAGGCCTGAGAGGAAGCTGCTTCTAACAATGAGTTACGTCTCTAAGATGCTTAGTTAATTGCTTAAAATTTTTCTTTTCATTTTTAAAAATATATTTGTATTGATTTCAGAGAGGAAGGGAGAGGAATAAAGAAATAGAAGAAACATCAATGATGAGAGGGAGTCATTGATCGGCTGCCTCCTGCACGCCCCCTACCGAGATTTGAGCCTGCAACCCAGGCATGTACCCTTGACCGGAATCAAACCTGGGACCCTTCAGTCCACAGGTCAACACTCTATCCACTGAGCCATACCAGCTAGGAAGAAGATGCCTTTTTTACCAGGAGATGAAGATGACCTTACTTGCCGTGGAGAGTTTAATTAAAATACTATTCAGAACCTTGACCCGGTAGCTCAGTTGCTTAGAGCATCGTGCTGATACACCAACGTTGCAGGTTCAATTCCTACTCAGGGCACATGCAAGAATCAACCATGATTGCATAAATAAGTGGATATATATATATATCTTCATCCCTCTTTTTCTCTCCCCCTCTCTCTCAAATAAACAAAAAACTATTCAGTCTTACAAGCAGCATCACTCAGAGGGTGTCCCTGTGTCGGGCGTGCTGGTGTGTACAGCTCTGAGGCCCTTCTATTAAATGTGCTCGTGTTCATGGTCTGAAGCACACAGAGCCGCCCTGGAGACAGTTCCTGGGTGGTAAGCCATGCTGGTGGCCTGGGACCTGAGGCCACAAAGGGTGGATTGCACAGGAGATGCATCTTTACCTTTTTAAGAAACCGCCAAACTGTTTTCCCAAGATGGACACATTTGAAAACACAATGAATATTTCATTTTTTTGTGGTACCCAGTGTCAAAGTATTATCATCAGTGACCCACGACTTCTATAAAAATCAAATGAAGTATTTCTCAAGAGAAAGTGCTCAGAAAATAAAAACTAACAAAAAATGTTGGCCTCTGACAAATAAACCATGTAGCCTTTCTTTGCCTACTGCGGTTGGGTTAGCCATCTTGGTTATAATGAACATTTAAGTATTCTCATGGTTGTGAAATGTGATAATGAAGTCTCTTTTTTTTTTCATTCTACAGACAACCCTCTGCTTGTTGTCAGGCCACCAGGTAAGTCTGTCTTCTTGATAAACTTCATATTGCAGTAATCATGTTGAATTTTAGTAATCATGTTGAATACTGACTATGAGATTGTTACAATTACAAGTGCTGGACCATTTTTGCATTTTTATAATATTACTAGAGGCCTGGTGCATGAAAATTCATGCACTGGAGGGAGGGGGTCCCTCAGCCCAGCCTGCCCCCTCTCACAGTCCGGGAGCCCTCAGGTGTGGGAGGCTACTCAGTGATGAGGGCAAGGTGGCACCCCCATCACACCTCTATTGCTGCCACTGCCGGCAGCACAAGCCTCGGCCAGCCCTGGTGACCTGAGTCTGGCATGGCTGGGAAGCCACCATCCGAGGCTTGCCTGTGCCTCAGGCTGGCCCTATCCAAGGCTTGCTTGCACCTCGGGACGGCTCTGGGTGACTGGGGGGCTGAGGGAACTGGAGGACCCTGGAGGCAGGCTCACAGGGCAGGCCTAGCCATTCTGTGCACCTGTCACTCTGGCAGGGCTGAGGGGATTGGGTGCCACCATCTTGTGGCTGTGGGCACCGCCATCTTTGTGAGGATGTGACAGTCAATTAGCATATTTCCTCTTTATTAGATAGGATGAAACATCAGTGGTTTCTTTCATCCTAATCCAGGGAAAAGTGATCTGGGTATTTTTTAATCGCTAATATCTATAACAAACCATTATGGTGGCCAATCTCTCAGAATAGATAAGTTTATTTTCATTCAACCCCCTTGGAATATTTTCAAGCTGCAAAGTGCATTAAGTGTGTAACAAAATGTTACTTTGTTTTTAAATAACCTGAGAAAGCTCTATTGCTCACGTTCAGGATGGGTCTTATGAATGACAAGAACAGTAGGAGTTTATGCAGAGGGACCTGGTGGGGGTAGGATGGCACGTCTTGTAAGATCAACTTGGCCTCTCTAGCTTATTTCCCCTGAGGCCTAATGCCTTTTTCTTGCTCTGAGAATCTCTTAGCTATGTCCAAGTAAAAGGAACTCCACAACTGTGTTTCAGTCCTGAGAAGGCAAAGGAAGGAGAGAGAGGATGCCCAATGGGGGGTGGGAAAGCTTTGCTCAGAGAAGCCCTGAGAAAAGAAGGCCCCGCTAGTACGTGGGCAAGAACAAACACTGGCACGCCGTGCCCTCGTGTGTTTCTGTCGTCAAGGCGGTGAGCCCATCTGGATCCCATTTGCTTTCAAACACAACCCTGACTACACGGATTGCCACGGCCGGCAGTACGTGAAACGGACGTGGTACAGAAAGTTCGTGGGCGTCATTCTCTGCAACTCACTGCGGTACAAGATCTACCTCAGTGACAACCTGAAAGGTAGGTCTCTGAGGCTGGCTGGCTGGGGGAGGGTAGGAAACATTTTTGTCTTATGAGCTACTCACTTGACATAGCAGGTGTGTGAGGACATACGTATTTAGGTTTAGCTCAAATACAAACCAGCTTGGCAGGCACTGTTTTAGGGCGATTACTTCCCACACTGGCACCCAGAAAGATGCCTGTTTTAAATCTCCTACCTTTTAGGAATGGAGTCCTAAATTCTGACATAAATGTAAAGGCCATTTTGTGCTGTTAACTCAGTAACAGGTATGAGGGTAAGCTGGAAGTATTCAGGGGAACACTCCCTTCCTTTCCTGCTACTGCCACAACTTTACAGAGAAAAAGACATAGATGGTAAAACAGACATCATCAGTTCCATTTGTTCGGTGTCCAAATAAAATTATATTGTCTTCGTTGTGGGTGGAGATTAAAACAAAGAATAATACACACCTTGACCTAAAAACATTTCAAATGCTATTTTGTCCCAGCTGGCTTTGCCTCATTCATCTATGCAAATTTGTTTTTATTTACTTTGTTTGTTTTTGAGTTTTCCCCTTTATTTTTATTGTTGATACTATTACAGGTGTCCCCTTCCTCACCCTTTGCCTGCCTCCAACCAGACCCTAATTATTTTTATTTCAAAATTTGCAGTTTTTAGTAAATACATTTTTCAATTTTTCCTCATCTGATCTATTTTTTATTATGGTTTGGGGTGGTGGTTTGTTTTTTCTTGCTCGTGGTATCATTTCAAGATAATGTCAGAACAAAATCTCCCTTACAATCCTCCCCTCTGGCAGTTTCTCAGGGTATATGCCTCTCCCAACACTCGCTGTCTGAATTTCTCTCCCTTCTCCTCCTGTGATTCGAATTCCTAGGAGAGGTGCACAGCCCTCAGCATCCCAGGGTTGAGAAAAACAACTTTGTCCTACTGTGTAGCCGTGTTTCAGCACCATGGACAGTGCCTCATGCCACAGACACACACCCTCTACTAGTTAAACCGAAAACCGGTTCTTCTATTTGTATAGATCTTTGTGCCTTTCACAACGCAGACTCTAGACTAGATTAGTTTCATCTGTCCTTTTTTAAAAAACCACGGATTTAAAAGTATGCAATTTATAGTCTGCAACTGCACATCGTATTAATGGTTTCCATTTAGTGAACACTTGTTAAGTATTTAGCATTTGACACCTTAAACACTTACGGGTTGGCGCCATTATCACCAAGTTTCAAACGCAGAAGGTATGACACCCAGAGTTTAGTAATGTGCCCACTTCCCATAGTCTCCAAACTCGTGCAGACTACTACACCAGCTGTGGCACTTTTTGAACAGTCACTGACTTATCTTATTCCTCCACAAGACACCTTCTACAGCATCGGAGACAGCTGGGGCAGAGGTGAAGACCATTGCCAGTTTGTGGACTCACACCTGGATGGAAGAACGGGGCCTCAGTCCTACATAGAGGCGCTCCCCACCATTCAGGGTAATGAGAACACAGACCTGGCACATTCCGCTGGGGGTGGGAGGGGAGGGCTGATATGGGGAGAAAATTCGATTGATGACAAGTTGTTGCAGCACTATAGCTCATGACAATGGGACATTAACGAAATACACCTGCCGTGTGCTGGAACATAGGGAAGGTGGGGATGCAATGGGATGAATGTAAGACCTCATCCCTACTCTCAGGAAGACGGTCCGTGAGCAGAAAGAGAAGCTAAGGATCTGAAGCTAAGCAGCTAAAGGTACAACTTAAACTGTAGACAGTGACAGGAGTTATGTCACATGGTCGTCCTGTTGTCAGGTGACTGAGCAGATTACAGCCACTGTCTGAGTGTCAGGTAGGCCGGCCATCGGGCGCTGTGGGGAAGGTTTTCAGAAGAGACAGAGTCAAAAAGAGGCCTAGACACGCACAGGTTGGAGGGCCTTCAGAGGGAGAATGACAGGAACCGAACAGGAAAATGAGTGCAGACAACCATGACTGCTTCAGCTATTTGGTTATGGCTGTTGTAAGGTGAGAACAGTGTACTCACCTCAAGTGTGAACACCTTGCAATATGTTACTTATTCCTCCACCAAACAAACAATCAGAACCGAACAGAGTCAGCGCTTTTCCCATTATGCACTCAATTCTCAGCAATCTGGCATTTTTAAGACAGGAGATGTTTTCTGATCCATTGACATTTTTAGCTCAGGGCCAGGGTGGGGAGTGGGTGGGGAATGGTACAAAATTATTCATTTTCAAAGAAATAAAATACACAAAACAATAACATAAGTGTGTTAGGGTTCTCCAGAAAAACAAAAGCAATAGGGGGAAGGGAGAGAAAGAGAGAGAGGAGCTTCTTTCAAGGAATTGCCTCACATGATCGTAGAAGCTGGTGAGCCCAGAGTCTGCAGGGGCGCAATCAAATAAACATACTAAATATAGGGTGTCCCAACAAATGTATACACACACTTTGAATAATTAGGAAGACAGTATTATTAAAATACATTGTATTTTCAAAATTGAGCTCTCAGCTGTGAAAACACACACATTTTAGGGAAGACACCTTATAAGCACTTACACAGGTGTAAGTGCTTTTCCAAAATCACCTTACTAACCTCAACTCAGGTGTGGTTGAAAGGGTTTAGTTACCAATATCAGGACTCTTTTATTATCTCATCATTTGGGAAACTCCATGGATTTTAGGAACTCTGTGCTGGGAACAGGGATGAAGACCAAGTACATGTTTCTTACTCTACACTGCAGCCTCACAGACACATTTCTCTCCGCTTCTCTTTGTCCCGATCCAGGCTACTACCGCCAGTATCGCCAGGAGCCCGTCCGCTTCGGCACCATCGGCTTCGGGACCCCCTATTACTACGTGGGCTGGTACGAGTGCGGCGTCTCCATCCCAGGGAAGTGGTGACCCGGGGACGAGCCTGCGGAAAGCTCGCCCTGCCCGGCCCCCCGGACTAACTTGCACTGAGGCCTGAGCAGGAAGAGGAAGACGGTGTCTGTCCCAAGCCCCTGTGCGCTGGGTCAGCGAGGCCACGAGGTGGACACTGGATTCAGGGGCATCTTCAGTCCGGACTCAGCCCGCTTCCTGGCCTGGACCACCCACGGGGTTCGATGTTGCTGTTCAGTTTGCTTCTCCACACGTTTTGCTTATAATGGCACATCCCAGAGACGACCAAAGCACACGGCTACCACCAGGGATGCCCGCTAATCCAGGGCGATAGTCACACTTTGTAGGCATAACATCCAGACCATCGGTGTCTCCAGAGAGCAGCAGAAGCTGGCTTCATGGAGTGCTACACGCTTCCTTTTTTCATCAACTCCTCCCAGGCTAGCTGACATGATGCTCCTGGTCTCTTTCTATGCAGTCAAACTGGATTCCTCAAATCATCACCCAAGGAAATAGATCCCGCTTAAGATTTATCCCATGGACTCACCCACAGCCAGACCAAATGTATCAACTCTTTGTAAATTCTCATTTGATATATATATATATGTATATATGCATATACATATCCCACTTGTCTGCAAGAACGTTGATTAAAATCGCTAAATTTGTACCTGTTTCCGAGATGAACACGTGTGGGACTTCTGGAGCACAGGCGCTGTTTACAAACATCTTACTGACGTGTCCAGAGCATGCGCACTCAGCAGTGGAAAGCCACGCCTCCCTCCTGCGAGTGCTGCTGAGCTGGGGGAGGCGGGGATACTGCTGCATGGATGGCAAACTCATTGCCAACTGAGTGCCTTCTCTCTTCCACGCCGTGTGGAAACGCACGGCTGTCTCTCTGGGGACATACCTTGTATGTTTCCAGATCAAGAGTTTAGGTCCCAAATGATTTGAAAATCCAGTCTGAAAGAAATTCCTTTCCCTTTCCTGCCCATCTCAGTGTCAACTTCTTGAAATAAAGCACCTTACCCCTCTTTGCCGCAGCACACGTGAGTTTATTTAAAACACGGTGTCTGTTCGACGCGCTCCTCCATGTCCTCCAGCAGCTCTGCGCAATGCAGGCTTTGTCTCGTGCAGGTTTACACGTAAGAAAAGCAGGGCTGGGAATGAGCGAGAGGTGGACGCGGTTCTGGGCCCCCTGGCGTTCCCCCTCAGGTGAAGATGTCAGGCGGGGTGCAGTCAGGCTCCTGGACCAGCCAGTGCGGGCCAGCACTGTGTTGAAGGGAAGCCAGTGTATCATGTAGGTGTGAAGGTAGAACTTACAAGCAAACAAGTTACTTTGCAGGCCCCTGAATGGGGCTGTGATGATGGACACTTCCCTTTGCACAGTGAACAGCAGTGGAGACAGTGTGAGCATGCAAGTGGCTGGGAGAAGAGAGAATTCCTTAGGAGGGCAGACCAGACACCCAGCTCCCGTGCACCTCACATGTTCATTTGCAAAATAGCATAACGCTCTCTAGGGCCATCCGGGTTGTTGCAAATGGTAAGAGTTCCTTCCTTTTTACAGCAGTGTAGTATTCCATTGTGTATACGTACCATAGTTTTCTGATCCACTCATTTGCTGACGGGCACCTAGGCTGTTTCCAAATCTTAGCTGTGGTGAATTGTGCTGCTATGAACATAGGGGTGTATATATCCTTTCTGATTGGTGTGTTTGGTGTTTCTAGTTTCTTGGGATATATTCCTAGGAGTAGGATCGCTGGGTCAAATGGGAGTTCCATTTTTAGTTTTTTGAGCAAACTCCATACTGTTCTCCACAGTGGCCGCACCAGTCTGCATTCCCACCAGCAGTGCACGAGGGTTCCTTTTTCTCTGCATCCTCGCCAGCACTTGTCGTTTGTTGATGTGTTGATGACAGCCATTCTGACAGATCTGAGATGGTACCTCATTGTCATTCTGATTTGCATCTCTCGGATGATTAGTGACTTTGAGCATGTTTTCATGTCTCTTGGCCTTCTGTATGTTCTCTTCCGAAAAGTGTCTATTTAGGTCCCTTGGCCATTTTTTGATGGCATTGTTTATCTTCCTTTTAAAGTTGAGTTGTGTGAGTTCCCTGGAAATGTTGGAGATTAAACCCTTATTGGCAATAACATTGGCAAATGTGTTCTCCCATGCAGTGACAGGAATCTCTAAGTAGCTTTGGGGGCTCTTGTATAGGAAAGGGGGACTTTGCAAAAGAAGGATGTCTAAAAGCACCGTGTATTTTACTCTTATTAACAATCAAACACACTTGTTTCATTAAAGATCTCTCAGTAAAAGTGAATGTTACTAACAAGCAGGTAACTTTCAGCACCCACCAGCCAGCCATCACCATCGCCATCGGAGGGAGAGAGACTCCCTGCTGAGCCCCCTGGGAGACCCCGAAGTTTGCAACTTGCTGAGTGTTCCCTCGGGTATGCAGCACTCATTCGCCATCAGTGTGCTCAGGACAGGAGTCTGGGCTGTCCCACCGCCGGCCTGGTCCCGGCCTCCTCTGGGAGAGGGGGACCTGGTAGCACAGAGGAGCAGGCGCCTCTCCTTTGCAATCTGACCCGCACGCTGCATCACCCCACGGCGTGTGTGCGCTCCTCTCACACCAAAGCACCGCCTGCTCACTCCTCAGAGACACAGGGAGTCCCTGACGTTCACTCACGCAGTGACTACTGAGCCCTGTGCTACCTTAGGCTGTATTTCATTATAGGAATCGACTTTATTAGACAGAAGTGTTTGTGCCCTGGCCAGTGTGCCCAGTGGTCAGAGCATCAGCCTGCGCACTAACGCATTGTGGGTTTGATTCCTGGTCCAGGGCATGTGCCTGGATTGCAGACCTGGCCCCCAGTGGGGGTCTATGTGAGAGGCAAGTGGTAGATGTGTCTGTCCCACATCGATGTTTTCTTCGTCTCTGCCCTCACTCCCCCCACTTCCACTGTCTAAAAAAGAAAAAGAAAAGAAGTGGAAAAAATACCCTCAGCTGAGGATTAACAACAAAAGAGTATTTGCGAGTTTTGATGGAAATTACTACAAACCCCAGATCGAGCAGCCAAAACAAAAACAGCGGCTCGGAGCCAGGGTGGTATCATTACCAAAACTCTGTCCAAGGCGGTTACGTCACAGTTCACATGAGTGCTCGTGGCCACGTCCGGCCCTGGCCTGTGTCCGCTCGGGAGGCCACGTTTCTGGGCCTGAAACCACTTCATGTCGAGTCCGGAGGACATGGATGGGGCCGTTTTCATCGATTTCAAAGGCTCTGAAGGAGCAGCGAGCCAAAAGCAGTTTGGCTCAGTGGATAGAGCGTCGGCCTTCGGACTGAAAGGTCCCAGGTTCGATTCCGGTCAAAGGCGTGTACCTTGGTTGCAGGAGGATGAGCAGGAGACAGCTGATCGATGATTCCTTCTCATGCATGTTTCTAGCTCTCTATCCCTCTCCCTTCCTCTCTGTAAAAAATCAATAAAATATATATTTTTTTTAAAAAAAAGAAAGAAACAGTGACTTTGTCAGCTCTCCAGGCCCAAGTAGCCTATGTGGGAATGAAAGGAAAAGAACACGTGACTCGGCACAGCGAAGAGCGCCCCGGGGAAAGCAGGCAGGTGTCCGCTAAGAGGAGAACAGGAAACGTGCAAACTCGCCCTGGAGGCCCAGCCCGCGCACGGGCCTGTGCGCCCAGAATGCTTTTTAAAGGCTCTAAAGCAAACAAACAGACAAGCCGAAAACCCGTGTTAGTCAACACACACCACATGTGGCTCACAGGCCCGAAATAGTTCCTCTCCTAGTCTGTAAGAAGCAGCGTGCACGGCCTTAGGTCTGAGGCTTCCTGGGGCTGAAAGGGGTTTAAGCAAAGCCACACGGGACTTCATAGATGTGGGCTCCCCTCATATTGAGTTTTGTTTGGAAATTGGTGGATATGAATTCGGTGGGGGGTGTGGATTGAAAGGTGGATCTGAAAGCTCTGTATGGGAACTAGTCTGCTCTAGAAAACGTTCAATGCCCTAACCGGTGTGGCTCAGTGGATAAGCATCAGCCTGTGGACCCAGGGGTCCCAGGTTCGATTCTGGTCAAGGGCATGTGCCTTGGTTGCAGGCACATCCCCAGTGGGAGGTGTGCAGAAGGCAGCTGATTGATGTTTCTCTCCCACTGATGTTTCTAGCTTCCTTTCTCTCTGTAACAAATCAATAAAATATATTTTTTTAAAAAAATTCAAGATTCATGCAGGAGCGGCGGGGGGAGGGTTGGGGGCGGTGTGTGGAGCCCCCCAACATCACATGTCCAGCCTGGCTCAGCACCTGTGGGCTCCAATCAGCCTGAAGGACCGTGGGGAGAGTGGATGCAGCCAGCTCGTGCCCTCAGCACGGGGGAGGGAGGGGATGTTTGGAAGCGACGCAGGCTCTCTGCTGGCCCAGTGTCCCTCCACGCTTCCTGGACTTACTCCGCTGTCCGTGGCCCCCGTGCCAGGCAGCAAGGGGACACGAGGAATACAGAGAGCCACATGCACCTCAGCGTTCACAGTCTCCACCTCAGTGTCCAGTCTTCCCTGCAGAAGGCGGCTTTAGAAATCCTGGGGACTGATACCTGCGTGGTGGGCTGTGTGCGCACTGACATCTCTGAGTCCTAGCTCCATCGAGCGCAGCTGCGCTGAGACTGTCAGCTCTGCGCACGGCGTTGCTGGTTGCCTTGCTGTATGGGAAATATTTGTTTGGTGACCACAGCTCCGTTTGTTGTCGATGCTGGATTGGAAAAGGCTGTTTGTCCTCTGGGAACGTTCTAGTTGATGAGGAACAGATGCGGGTCTGAGAGGTACGGAACTTGGTAGAAGATCCTCTTGGTGTTCAGTCAGGGCTTTCTCTGTAGTAGGGAGATTTCTGAGGAATGTGTAACGACAGAGTAGAAAATAACATGTATGCTGGTTTATAGTTCAAATACACGGTAATTATTACCAATGCATCCATGGACATACATCTGTAACAGACCACTTTATTAAGTCCTGCCTAAGTGTCAGGGACCCTTCTGAGTACAGATTCACTCTTTGTTTTTTGTTTTAATTAAAAAACACACCATTTTATTGCGGCGTGGTTAATACAAAAGGCTGTATGTAATCCATGTGCACCATGTGATGAGGTAAGTACACTCCCTCCACCATGTGGTGGGAGCTGCCCACAGCCTTCACTGGCAGAAAGAGGTGGAGTAGGAACCAGAAGGCTGGTCAACCTTGAGGCTCCGGCAAAGGTCAGAGTCTAGCACCCTGTCTAGTTGAGACAAAGGGAGCTGAAGCAGCTTCCACCTTTCAGTCTCATTAAATCCTTCCTCAGAAGACAGTCTGCTTGTTCCTGGAAATTGCCTGCCTAAGGGGTATGGGTGGATCCCAAAACCTGAATAAAAGGGATCGCAAGGCCAGAGCAAAGCGAGTCCTCTCTTGGGCTTCCGCCTGGCCCCCAATTCCCAAATCAGTATTTTTCTTGTCTGGTCTCTTTCATTTGTGTGCGGCCTCCTCCAGAGCCCAAACTCTGAACCTGAACCCTGAACCACGCGGGAGGGACACTCGCAACCATGTGTACCAGAAACACACCCGTTACTTTCTAAAGTTTCTTCCCTTCCCCTTAATTTATTAGTGTGTGTGTGTGTGTGTGTGTGTGTGTGTGTGTGTGTGATAACAACACGTAACACAGTGCCTGCCCTCTGACAATACAGTATTGTTAGCTGCAGGCCCTGTGCTGGACAGCAGACCTTGAGGCCTTACTCGTCACGCATGACCAAGACAAACACTATGCCCCTCCCCTCCCCACCCCTGGCAGCCACCATTCTGCCTGCTGCTTTCGGGAGTTGTACATGCCACAGATAAGGGGAATCATGCGGTATCTGTCCTGTGACTGGCTTATTTTACTCAGTCCTCTGGGTTCATTCATGTTGTCACAATCGGCAGGATTTTTCTTATTAAAGGCTGAATAATATTCCCTTGTGTGTGTGTACCACAAGATTTATGGAGTACACTCCTGAATTTTGACTAATTTATAGCCACGTAACCACCACTGTAATTAAAAATAGACAACTGTTCCATTACCCACCCACCCCCCCACACACAAACTCCTCCCTCGCTCCTCTCCCCTCCCCCTAGCCTGTCATCAACTGATCTGCTCTCTGTCTCTCTTTTCGCCTTGTCTAGATGGTCATGTAAAAGGACCGTTCTATTTCTTCCTTTCTGGTCCATCTTATTTCTTTTTCTTGCCTATCACTTTGGCAAAGACCTCGCTATACTGAGGAAAGAACACATCTTTGCCTTGTTCCTGATTCTAGAAGGAAAGCTTTTGGTCTTCCAACACTAAGTATGATGTTAGCGAAAAGCCAAGTCAAGTTGACGCGTAAAACACCATCACAAATTGGAACTCTGAGAGGTCAGGGATGTGGCGTGCTGAGCGCGTGGGCCCATTCCAGCACCGGGTCAAGGAATACCAGACTCCATTCTGGGCCACGTGCATGCTCTAAACCCAGTGCAGGAGAGACCCACGCCCAGAGGTACACAGCAGGAAGGGTGCAACTCAGAAGACTATTGTGAGGATTGAGCAAGATACTTGGTTTAAAGTACTTAGTGCCTGCATGTTGTCAATATTCAATAAATTGCAACTATGATCTGGTGAACGACAGTGTATCTCAGTTCTCTGGTCTTGAAGAGCCGACCACATGTTCATAAATGCATGTGGTTTCCTTCACTTGCCATGTTATGGTGGATGAACTGCTTCGACTGTTATGGGCTCATTAATCATTCAGAAAACATTATTCATATGCTCTGGGTTTGATTAAAATTCAAGTGCATTTATACATCCTCTTTCTGCAGCTTCAATGCCATCCACCTAGTAATAGAAACTGGATCCCTACACTGATGATCCATCTATATCTCATTGACTGGAGTTCTGTTCCGTTGGAGCCAAGAAAGCTGTATTTTCTTTGTGAAAAAAGCAAAAGCCACACTTTTGCAACTGAGGAGAAACAAAAATCTGAATTCAGTCTAAATTTCTAAGCTCACTAATTTTCAGTGGCTTCTGATGTGGGCCTAAAGGGATAGCCCTCCTTTTTAAAAAATATATCTTATTGAACTTTTACAGAGAGGAAGGGAAAGAGATAGAGCGTTAGAAACATCGATCAGCTGCCTCCTACACGCCCCCTACTGGAGATGTGCCTGCAACCAAGGTACATGCCCTTGACTGGAATCGAACCTGGGACCTTTCAGTCCGCAGGCCGATGCTTTATCCATTGAGCCAAACCGGTTTCAGCTAGCCCTCATTTTATAAAATATTCATATTTCCTTAGTTTCTGCTATGATCACTGGTGCAAAATAGACATCTCCAGATTCATTCCCCTCAAAAGCCACCAAGATGCTCCAGACCTTTCCCAATGTCTCACCAAATGTGGCTGATGGGACCTCCTCAAAGAAAACCCCTGAATTGTGGCACCATCATAAAGTGATTTCTTTAATTTCTGCCATGAGGGAATAAAGTATATGCATATAAGACAGGAGTTATAACGTTATATACGCCTGTTTCTACAGGAAAATCAACCTCACTGCTGGTATACAAGTCTTTTGGAGAAAAGCCCGAGTGAAGACTGCCTGTATGCCTTTTCTCAACATTGTAAACCCGCATTCAGCCGGGCCTGGGCACCGGGAGAATCTTCTAAGCACTTACGTTTAATGCTTCACATGTACAGTGACGCAGGTCAATGCCGAGCTTCTGAGCATGCAGCAAGTTGAGGGGTTTTGGACTTGAAACAGAAACAGCCTTGACGGGTGCACTTAGGAAAACCATGAACAGTGAGTCACAGGTTTGCCCATCCCGAGGGCTCCCCCAGCACAATTCTTAGGTGCCAAGCAAGAGAGGTAACCAGATGGCAGCAGTGTGTGCCGAGTGACACGGGAATGGATGGACCAGATGTCTCAGGGGCTGAATCAGTGAGCAAAGGTGCCGGGGCAGCTGAGAGACAAGAGGGACCTTTGTGAATGACTCAGCTCTGTGACCTCACCTCCGCTCCTTTGCTGATGTCCCCTCTTCAAAAGAGGCAGGAAGACTAGACTGTCCCTCTTCCAAGGACTGATTGTGGGCATGCCCCCAGGATTCATATATTGAACCCCTAATCCAATGTGAAGGTGTCAGGAGACAGGGCCTTTGGGGGGCTATTAGTTCCTGAGGGTGGAGCCCTTAGAAGACAAGACACCACAGGCCTTGCTCGCCCCTCCCCTGCCATGCGGGACACAGCCAGAAGGCGGCTGGACCAGGAAGAGGGTCTCACAAGGACCCGACCACCGGGGCACCCTGACTTCCAGCCCCCAGACGGCGAGAAAAACTAGTAAAGGTCTGATGGTCAACCCCAGGCCCATGGGATTCTGCTTGAGCAGCAAAACACTCCAAAACACTCTCCTCTCCGCTTCGCATGGGGAAGCGATGGAGGAGACCGGGAGCGAAGGCCTCCGGGAAGAGACAGTTAATTCAAAATCGGCATCTGGGAAGAGAAACCCCGCCCTCGAGATGCTCGCAGGTCTCCCTGGTGCCAGCTCCTTTCTGTGAGCTAATTCGTTCCTGTTTCTGACCATCCGTTTCCAAGTGTCGGAGGATCAGCTTCTCGTGATCCTTCCCAGCTTTCGGGATGCTGATATCTCGGCAGCCGAGGAGAGCACAGCCACAGAATGCGTTTCATGTTGCTTAGATTTCACTTTGTTCCAAGCCCTATGCTTTGACGCCCTACAGACAGAAGTTTTGTGGAAACCCTGTGCCAATTTCAACAAACTGGTTGGGAGATAGTCTCACATCTAGAATGTTTTTATTTTTGCTGCAAACATTTTTGGCCTCTGTTTCCCGTTGAGTGTTGACTTTGATGTTTCGTTGGAGAGAAACCATTTAATTCAATTTGATTCGATTTAGTTCAACTCAGCTGAATTCCATCACACTTACTATGTATTAACAGCTACATTTATAGATACAGCAGTTTGCTAGGCATTTCAGTCCCAGTCCCCAAATCTGAAAACTCGGAGTCTAATTGGGAAGAGGGGGGAATCCTAAGATAATTTTTAAGCCAGAGCACGGTACGTAGAGAGGACAGGGCCGATAGAGATGACCAACTTCGCCACACCCTCCTGCCACATCCATGGCAGACACTGCCGGTCGTCGCTGCATGGCCAGCGGAGTCCCAGCACCTTCCTCAGCCAGTCACCACCCAGCAGCTGGCAGCTGATGGCACCTGAGGCCCTTATCCATCCCTGCATTCCAGAATGAGAGAACTTGGCTTGGGTCTGTGTCTATAGCTCTGTGCTTAAGACAACAGAGTGGCCCAAACCGGTTTGGCTCAGTGGATGGAGCATCGGTGTGTGGACTGAAAGGTCCCAGGTTCGATTCCGGTCAAGGGATTGTACCTTGGTTGCAGGCACATCCCCAGTAGTGGTAGTGCAAGAGGCAGCTGATCGGTGTTTGAAGGGTCAAACTCTCATCGATGTTTCTAACTATCCCTCTTCCTTCCTCTCTGTAAAAAATCAATAAAATATATATATTTTTAAAAAGACAACAGAGTGGCTTGGTAACTTCAAGGATTTGATGGTTGAGAATGAATGAGAAGAAAATGAATCTTTACGGCATTTTTTCCAGCCGACTCACAAGCATGAATTTATCCACAGGACTACAAAGGAGCATTTGGGAGATTAATGAGAGAGTTTTTGAAAGCTGAAATGGAGACTAACTTTCCAAAGCTGCGAAGTGTATTGGGACTCAGATGAGCGAGCTCCCATTGTACTTTTCCAGTCATTAATCATGTGATCTTGGGCAATCCTCAACCCTTCCGTGCACTTGAGCTCCATCGTGGGTTAGGAAGTGTAATGTTTTTACAGCATTTTTTAAATAAACGATCTGGATTCGGCACCCTAATATAAATAACAGATAAAAGTGCACAAAGTGTCTGGCTGAACATGAGGCTTGGAGCCTGGCCCTGATTCCCATTATCTTTCCCTCAGCCTCCACCCCAATCTTATGGAATCCTCTGGAATTTCTGCAAGGAATGTTAGTAGTGAAGGAACACATTTTGATAACTAAACCTGAGGTTCTTTAAGTACTGTTCCAACCCTGCGTGTGTTAATGAACATAAATCAGTAGATCTGACTCAATGCAGCGTGCCGGGCATGATGGCAATGACGAACTCTGGAACCCCTGGGTTTGGGGGGAAGGGGAGCAGACGGAGCACACGGTCAGGCCTCTGCTTTGCTGTGGGCCCCGCACCTCCACACGCTCACTTATGAGGTCCCCATATTGGATCTTCTGTGCAGCCATCTGATTGTTTTCATATCCCTCCGCTCCCACTGCATGTGACAGGCTGCTGTCACCTCTGTGTATCTAAATCAGAGGGATGAATGATCTTCCAATGGACTTGGAGGCCAGATTGTAAGTTCACTCCATCTTTAGTATTTTTGACATTTTCTTCTTGACACCAGGTTCAAAAACAAAGTAAGAGACCTTCCAAGGGCTGTATTTATAACGCCACAAACAGACTCATTGGATCCTGAGCTTCACTGGGCCACTGAAGAGTCAAGGCCTCTGATACGTACTGTGCGGCTACCTTCTTCAAATCACATATAATTATATATTCTAGCCAATAAAGATGGGGTATGCAAATTAACCGTAACTTCACAACAAAGATGGTGGCACCTACAGCCAATAAGGAGGGAATATGCAAATTGACAAGTCGAGGGGCAGAGGTGGCTCTGGCCAGAGCAAAGAAGGTGCCAGTAGCCAGGCACAGAGCTGTGCCCTCTTCTCCCTCCTCCCACAGTCCCATCCAGCCCCCGGGATGCCACCTCCTCCTCCACAAGGGCACAGTACCCACTCTGCTTCTCACTGGGGACTGGAGCTCGCAGGCAGGAGAGGCCATTTCCTCGCTCCCCTGCTCTCTGGGGACAGTGCGGGACCACCCAGCACTGCCATACAGTGTCTGCCTGGCACAGCTCTTGGGGCCCAGCATCTCCACGTGGAGGGTGGCTGGGTGAGGGTTGGTGGAGACCCAGAAGTGCTGTGGGCACAGCACCCCGTCTGTCTGCTCTGGCCCTGTCTCAGGCCCGTCCACATGCCGGCCCCTCTCGCCCAGGTTCCCAGAACTTTGGTGGCCTCAGGTGGTCTCCGCTTCCCACGAGAAGTGGGGCCCACATGCAATCAGAAGTGGGCGGTCTCCCCTCTCCTTGCCCCTCCCCCTCTTGTCTGCCTCACTTGCTTTGACCCCACTCTCAGCACCTTCCCCTCTAGAGCTGTCT
>PVJN01023645.1:0-32057 GCA_004026805.1 Lasiurus borealis
AAAGCTGCTTAATTACATTTCACCCATGAATAGTAATCTAATGCCAATGGAGAAAGAGTTAAAAAGGAGAGCCGCGGAGGAAAGCAGAGGTTGAGGTCTTTAGCACAAGCATAAAAAATCAATTTCAGATGAATTTCAGCACTATAAAAATTCTTCAAACGTCCTTTGAAGGTGGGACACGCTGGGGAACCCGGCTCCGGTCCCTGAGCGGCGGCGGGCGCGGCCACCGGTGGGGGCATTGTCGCGGGGTGCCCGAGCGTACCCCGGGTCACGGGGGTGTCTGAGTCGAGAGACGTGAGTCTGGAAGCAGAGGAGGAGGCCAGTGGGTACGGAACCCCACCTCTCGGATGAAAACTCCTGCCTCCCATAGCATTCACCCCCTCACTGAGGAACCCCGATTCTGTGCAGGAAGGACAGCAGGCCCCACAGCCCTGAGGGCCCTTTGAGGCCAATGAGGCCCCCCCTTGCCTTCACAGTTATCTTTGACCAGCACCCCGGCCCCGTCCGGGTTCTGCAGGAGGGGCCGGTCCCAGGTGGTCATGGGAGGTTTTGAGGGGAGCCCTGGCCTTCTCCTGCTCCTCAGGAGGGAAGTCCCCAGTGGGTGGGAGGCGGTGACTTGGAGCTTGGGCAGTGAGGGCAGGTTGAAGACAGACAGCCTGCAGAGCACAGCTACCTTTTTTCCCCCCAACGCCCGCCCCCCCCCCCGCCCCCCGCTCCCTGGCTTTGTGGGGCGCCAGGCAGGAAGAGAGCAGGGCTCCAGCCGCTTTCCTGCCGCCCCACCGAAGGCTCCGTGGCAGGAGCGTCCGAACAGGAGCTGAGAGCCACTCCCGTATTGCCCAGCGGATAAGACGACTGGCTGTATAAGACCCCCAGCTTTTCCAGTTAAAATATAGAGTTTGGGATATACTCGCCCTATGAGACAACACCCGGCGTAGAAGACGACCCCCGACTTTTGAGAAGATTTTCCTGGGTTAAAAAGTCGTCTTATAGGCCGGAAAATAGGGTAATTGCTTTCACAGCGTTTCTGGAAAAGGCTTTGGGTAAGGGACACTGTGACCTGGCACATGACGATCGGGGCAAAACACACACCCATTCGTCCGCAGAGGGACTGGCACACGGGCCCTCGAGTCGCCTCTGTGCTGTCGTCACTGCTCTGCCACAGCTCGCTTCTGGCCGGCACACGTGTCTGAGTCCCACACGGAAGTGCCACTTCCCACCCCCTTCCCAGTAACCACCCCCGGTGTTCAAAGATGTCACGTCTCTTAAAGCAGAAGGTAGACACGTGGGTGAGAAAAGTCCCCCGTCTCCGCCTCGCCCTCCTCTGGCGCCTCTGCCGCCCTCACGCCTGGGGCCCAGCTGGTGGAGACATAGGTGCTCGGCCGCGGCTGGCCGTGACCCCCTTCGGGCAGTGGTGTGTTCTGTCTGCTCTTCAGATGTCTGGGGGGAGGAGAGGGAGACTGGAGCTTTATTCATCCCCTGTTATCCCTTTTGCAGCCCCACCGAGGCTCCTGACCGTCCCGAGCCGGAGGAGAGGGTGACGCCCCTGATGGAGTGCGCGGCCTGGCTGCACGCCTACTTCCGGGAGCCCGAGGCCCTCCAGGAGCTCCCCCTGCCTGCGCTCCACCACCCCCTCTTCCTGCAAGGTCAGTACCTGCATCGGGGAGCAGCCACGTTAGCTGTACCTTGCGTCACCGCGCGTTTTACCGACGGGACCAACGCCGTGCTCGGCCAGCCTCTGCCCCGGCGGCACGCGGCCCCGCCTTTCCCAGCGGCGCTGTTGGCTTTGGCACGGGGTCCCGTCGATCTTGGCACAGGCGGCGAAAATAATGCACGCAGACTGGCTCCGGACGCTGGCGGGCGGGAAGGTGTAAGCGGGAATACATCCGAGTGGCAGTCCACTCCTCAAGGAGCTCCTTGTGACCTTGACCTGTCTCCTGGCCAACAAACAGCACGGAGAACGAGGCTCGCGGGCGGACACGCGGCCACTGCCCTCGCCCCGGGGGCAGGCGCTGACCTCGGCCCGGGCGGCAGCAGCGTCCTCTTGGAGGAGCTCCCCCTTCACTTCGCGCACCGGCCACAGTGAGACGTGACACTGTGAAGGCTGCTCGCGCCGAGAGCGCCTCGCCTCCGTGTGTGCCAGCGACACCCGCCGCCTCTGATGATCCCACCGTTTTCCCGGGCGGGCGGGCCGCCGCGAGCTCTTGCTTGGATTCCTCCCGGCAGCGAAGGGATTCCAGACACACGCGCCGCGCACAGGTTTGTTTTGCATGCAGACGTTTATCGTCGTTCTGATGTAAGTGAGCATTTATACAGAGACGTATGTGCGCAGGCACAGAGCCGTGTGCTTAAGGAGTCACCCTGAGGTTTCAGACAGGGCGCATTTAAAGCAATCGGGAGCTTGAAAATGGAACGGACCCAATAGATGAATGGCATTCTGATTCCCGCTGTGATTTCCCGGGAACACGAACTTGAAAACAGAACAGTGTTTACAGGGGGGCGGGCAGAGAGACCCCTGAAAGGCCGAGCTGGCAGCTGAGTGACGAACCGTCACCGGAAGAGACCTTGACGATCTTGCACACAATGAACGGGACGGGGGAGTCCGGAGCACAGGTGCCTGTGGGCCCAGGTCGCACAGAAGGTCTCTGTCCTTGGGGGCTCCAGAGATTCTCACGGGGGGTCTAGGGTGGGGCAGCTGGACGGCGCTCTGCACGTGTCCGGACCCCGCCTGCGTCCATAGGGCCCTGTGCCGCCCTCCCTGCTGGGGTCCCCTTCCCCGCACCGTGAGTCCCGGGCTGACGGCTGGGTATGGGGGCTGACCTGGGCCAGGCTGTGCGGGCGGAGGAACTCGGCCATCAGTTGGGAATCTGGAGTCATGGGCTCCTCTCTCCGCTGCTGGGAAGAACCGTCCAACTGGCTTTGCTCCTGGCGAGCGGGGAGCCGACACTGAAGGCTCTGAAACGGTCAGAACAAAACCTTACAGAACCAGGCGGCAGTCCCGGGCCGTCTACGGGGGTGGGGGCACAGCGGGCCTGTGCGCTCCCGGAGGCCCGTCTCCGGTCCTTAAAGAGGGGGACAGCCGCTCCTCCCCTGCGCCCCCGGCTCTGGGCCCGCACCCGGCCAGGCGTCTCCTCGGCCAGCAGGTCGCGGTGATGGGAGGGCTGGTGACCAGGCCAGCCGGGAGCAGCCATAGGGATACGGAGGAGGCCCAGTGACTCCAGCAGCCCATCCCACCCCCGTGAGCCAAGCCCTGCAGTGCTGAGGGGCGCTTCTGAGGGGCGGGGTCCCCTCCAGCTGGTTGGGAAGGTGGGGGCGGGCCCAGGGTGCCCCATCCCGCACAGTCTCCCCGGGGCAGGGGCCAGCGGTGGGATGTGAGGGTTTGAGGAGGGAGGCGGCCAGCACAGAGGTGATGGGCATGGCTGGGCTTTGTGTCCAGCCACGGTGGGCTTTGCACGCTCTGCCACGGGTCTAGGAGGCAGCGGCCTCAGAGGGAGAGGGCAGCCCCTCGCAGGGAGGTCCTGGGCAGCCTCTGAGCTCTGGAGCTGTGATTACCACGGAGAAATGAGCCTTCTGTGCGGGGGACTGTGGAGGGGGGTTTAAACGGGGAGTAAGTGTCCTGGCCCAGCCCTGCCTTCTGTGCGTGTTAGTTGTTGAGTTTGCCGAGCACACGCCTGAGGTCATTCTTTCCCGTGTTCTGGCTTCGGAGAGTACACCCAGTCTGCCTGCTTCCGCTTCTCGCCGACGCTTGCTTCTTGAAGCCCCGGAGGTGCCACTCATGAGTTCTGCCCTGGGCCCTCCGCCGTTTGCCCCTCGGCCGCCGCGTGGCCAGACCACCGGTCTGGCAGGGTCCTTGAGTGAACGCGTCCGGTGCTGGAAAGGTCCGGTGGGTCCGCTTCTCCTAAAGATTCCCCGAGTGGACGTGGCGGCCAGCTGGCTTTGGAGGGCTTTCTCTCGGGACCCGACGGCTGCCTCGTCCTGGGCCAGGATAGGGGTCTCAGGGGCAGGAGCCCGGAGCAGGGACCGCGCCGGGAAGGAATTAATGTGAGCGGAGCTGTGGAGTGTGATGCGCTGCTTCTGAGACTGTGGTTTCAGAGGTCGGGCGTCTTTAAAAGAGAAAAAAGCGTGTTCTTTTGTGTTTGAGGTTTTGGATTTGCTAGGCCGGCTTATTCAAGTGTGGACAGAATCGCTCTCTGTGACAGAGCGCAGCCTCATGGCACGACAGTGCGCATCGGGGAGGGCAAGTCCCCCCTGGAAACCTCTCTCAGAGGTCAGTCTGGTTGATTTTTGAATTCATTTTTCTCCAAGAAACCATTCTTTAATGAAGCCATTATTCTTTTTCTTATCTTTATTTTATTTTTTTAATTTAACAAATCCTTATTGTTCAGATTATTGCAATTGTTCCTCTTTTCCCCCCTATAGCTCCTCTCCACCAGCTCCCACCTCTCCCTTTGTCCTTACTTCCCCCTCCCCCCACATTGTCCTCTTCCATAGGTGTATGATTTTTCTTCAGTCTCTCCCCCTGAGAATTGTCAGTCCATTCCCTTTCTGTGCTCCTGATTCTATTATATTCAGCAGTTTCTTCTGTTCATCAGATTTTTAATTCTCTTGATTTTTTAGATTCACGTATTGATAGGTATGTATTTGTTGTTCATAATTTTTATCTTTACCTTTTTCTTCTTCCTCTTCTTAAAGAGTACCTTTCAGCATTTCTTATAATACTGGTTTGGTGTTGATGAACTCCTTTAGCTTTTTCTTATCTGTGAAACACCTTATCTGACCTTCAATTCTGAATGATAGCTTTGCTGAGTAATCTTGGTTGTAGGTTCTTGCTATTCATCACTTTAAATATTTCTTGCCACTCCCGTCTGGCCTGAATAGTTTTGTTGAGAAGTCAGCTGACAATTGTATGGGTGCTCTCTTATAGGTAATGAACTGTTTTTCTCTTGCTGCTCTTAATATTCTCTCTTTGTCTTTCGCTCTTGGCATTTTAATAATGATGTGTCATGGTGTGGTCCTTTTTGGATTCCTTTTGTTTGGGGTTCTGTGTGCTTCCTGGACTTGTAAGTCTGTTTCATTCACTAGGTGGGGGAAGTTTTCAGTCATTATTTCTTCAAATAGGTTTTCAGTACCTTGCTCTCCCTCTTCTTCAGGCACCCCCATAATTCTGATGTTGGTACGCTCGAAGTTGTCCCAGAGGATCCTTATACTATCTTCACTTTTTTGGATTCTTTTTTCTTTTTGCTTTTCCAGTTGAGTGTTTTCTGCTTCTTTGTATTTCAAATCTTTGACTTGATTCTTGCAATCCTCCAGTCTGCTGTTAGGTCTCTGTATAATATTTTTTATTTCAGTCAGTGTATGTTTAATTTCTAGTTGGTCCTTTTTCATTTCCTCTTGGGTCTCACTAAATGTATCCATCTTTTCTAGGAAATTCTTATAAAACCTTATAACCGTGGTTTTGAACTGTATATCCAGTCATTTGTTTTCCTCCATTTCTTTCATTTGTGGTCTGTTCCTTTGTCTCTGCATTTTGGCTGCTTCCCTGAGTTGGTAGAGTGGCTTTGTGTGTTCGGTGTCCTATATGACCCAGTGGCACTGCCTCCTCAGTTACCTGAGGGGGACACTCTTGATGCACCCCTTTGTGGGCTGTGTGTACAGCCTTGTTGTAGTTAAGCCTTGTTTGTTGTTGGTATCACCAGGGGATTGACCTCCAAGCCAATTGGTTGTGAGGATCAGCTGTGTCTACGCCAGGAGAACTTCCGTGCTGGATTCAGCCTTATGAGACAAGATTTGCAAAATTGCAAAAGCCTCTATGCTGAGCTTGGATGGGATGGAATCTCAGGGCTGAGCAGACAGCCTTGCTTCCCGTCAGCCCTCTCCTTTGAGGCCCCTGGGTCTCAGTGTCCCTCAGTAATCACTGCAGCCCTCTCTGCCTGCACTCGCACTTGCACACCTGCAGACCTCTGCCTTTCCAGCTCCCTGAGTTCCCGTGTGCTCCAGGGACCCGTATGAGTGTGGGTCCCCAGACTCTCGCCTGAAATTGGGGTTCAGTGCAGTCGGAACTGGATTTCAGCACAGTTGGGAGGTCCCATCTCCCTCCTGCTAGAGAAAGCCACTCAGGCACTCTGACACTCGTCCTCTCCACGTGCGCGTCTCCATACCTCAGCTTTTTTCAGCTCCTCTGGGTCTCTGTGAGCCCCTCTCTTTCCTTCTAGTTGTAGAATTTCCACTCAAGCCTTCCTGTGGTTTTGGATGATGTCTGTTCTGTCTTTTAGCTGCAGTTTTGAAATTGCTGTGCGAGGCAGCAGTTACGTGTTCACCTATGCCGCCATCTTGGTTTCTCCAAAGCCATTATTCTTGAAATAAACCTTTGCTTAATGTTTTTTCATAATGAAATACCATTGAAACTGATTTTCTGTTAACACTCCCTCACTTCTCTGTTTACCCATCAGTAAGTTTACCTTCTCAGTGTAACGTGCATCACTAACGTGACCTTAGAGGTCGGCGGCAGAAGCAGCTGGAGTCACGGTTAACACCTGGCTATGCCACGCTGTCTCGCCGTGAAGTCCAGGAGCGCAGCCTGCAGGCCTCCAGGGCCGCTTCCCGCTCGGAACAGGTGCTTCTTGCTCAAAGCCCTCTGCCCACGAGACCCTCCCGCTCACAGGCTGCCGGTGGCAGGAAGACGGGCGGGCAGGCTGCTAACGCCGGCCTTTCCGCTTCCCCTGCCAGCCCTGGGTGGCCGCCTCCCCAGGAGGCCCAGCCCTATGCTGGGGACACCCCCTCCGGAGGCCCAGTGCGAGGCTGGGCCCTCAGCTGGTCCCCCCGCTGCCATCCTGCACAGGATGGGTTTCAACAGATGAGCTCCGAGTTGTCTTTTTAAAGTGACGGCAATGTTCCCTTTTAAATGAAATATTTAACACTTTAATAATTCCTTCGTCACAGCTATTAGCTTGTGGCTATGAAACCGGTGGCATGACAGTAGTAAAACCTGCGTTTTTAAACCTGCCGGCTACCGCCTCCGGCACAGCCTCGGAAAGAGTCTCGGGTTCCTGGGGTTCTGAGAACCCCTTCCCCAAGGGCCTCTCCCCAAATTCCGGCCAGAGACTCAGGAGAGGCCTTATCGGGGGCTCAGCTACCCTCCAGGTGTCCTGGGGACCCCAGGGCCTTCCGGGGGACGGGGGACTGTGAGTCCTGGGAGACAGGGATGGAGAGAAAGGGAGCCATCTTACCTCCGGCCTCACCAAGAGAGCCCTGAACCAAGTGGGGCGCTCCCCTCCCCCCGTTCCCCCGACACCCTGAGCCGCCGGCCAGCTCCTCTGTCCCTGGCTGTCCCTCGTGTCCTGAAAGCAGCCAGCCGGGCCCGGGGCTCCCAGGCGCGGGGCCCCCTTCAGTGCTCCTCACGGAGCTTCCTGAGCCGCGGATCCAGCGAGTCAGTCTGCAGAGGGGGCTGGGGGGACAGAGGGTTTCGCTTCAGTCTCCCCCGTGACGCCACAGCAGGGGCAGCGCGTGCTTGCAGGCTGCTGTGCTGATGTGTCCCCGGAACTGAAAGGCCGTCACCGGCTTCCATAGGGGAGCAGCCAAAACAGGAGGTGCAATACGCTTCTGGCGCAGGCCATCACTGGGCCCCGTCTCGACAGGGACATGCGGGTGGTGGGCTTTGCTGTGGTGTCACTGTGGGGCCGGAAGGGATGCCAGCCAGCCAAGGACACGGCTCTTACGTCCTAGGGAAGGAGGGCTGCTGGATGCCTCTCTCAGCCCCGGAGCTGCCGAGTGCCTTTTCGGGGCGGCACACGTGGGAACCCGGGCCCAAGGCCTCGGGATGGTCCCCTAATCCCCTCTGTGCCTCACACTTCCGCTGAGAGCCGTCGTTTAAAATGCACCCCTCCCCTCCTGAAGGAGAATGTGGCTGATGGGTCCAGCTCCTGAGTCTGCTGGACCCCACGAGCATCCCTGGTCCCTGGGCGGCAAGCCCCTCGGTAATGGGGAGGCCTTTCGACCTGAAAGTCCCATCCTCGACCTCAGGTGCTCAGATCCCACGTTCCCCGGGGTTTCCAGCATCCGGTGAAAATGAACTTCACTCAAGGTCGCCGCCGTCCCACTGCGTCACTGAGCCAATCTCGAAGGGTAGCCCCAAAACTGAGCGCAGCCCCTTCCAGACCTTGTCGGATAAGATGGGGGGTCCGCTGCTGATACACAGCACTTGTGATGGAGATGATGCCGAGGGCTGCTTGTAGGGGGAAATATTCACGTTACACACAATGTTACCTCGAACACAGCAGTTACACAGCAAACCGAGGAGGGTTCTGTGAAAAACAAAAGCCAGCCGAAACCGGTGCGGCTCAGTGGATAGAGCGTCGGCCTGCAGACTGAAAGGTCCCAGGTTCGATTCCGGTCAAGGGCATGTACCTTGGTTGCAGGCGCATCCCCAGTGGGGGGCGTGCAGGAGGCGGCTGATAGATGTTTCTCTCTCATCAATGTTTCTAATTCTCTATCCCTCTCCCTTTCTCTCTGTAAAAAAAATCAATAATATATAAATATTTTTAAAAAGACTACTAAATTTAAAAAAAAGAAAAGAAAAGAAAAACAAAAAGCAGCTCACTCACGTTGTGCCTTTACCTCCGTCGTCTGCCCAGCCTGCCTCCTGGTCTCAGTCATTTCTCCTCCGGGACAGGGCCATCTCTGCCCGGTAGGAAATGGCATTCGCGTCGTCACATGGACAGTTTTTCACTGGAAGCGGGCTTGGGAAAATAGGTCTTTGCTATCCGGGCTGTATTTTAAAGTAAAAACAGGCTTTTTCACTTACATACGCTTTTAAATTTTTTATCCCCACCGTAGTCATTAGACAGACCTACACCGCCTGCTTCCGAAGCAAACGTTTGCTATTTTTATTGTCGCGGAGCGCTGTATACGCACCGTTCATGGGCACTGTTCGTGTGTTTTGCTCTCGCTTCTGGCAGTCGTAAATAGAATTCTCTCTGTGACCGAGGTTAATAGAGAAAATACTTTAGGAAAGATGTCATGGACTCGCCCTCCCAAGTTATCAATACGTTGAATGTGTGAATATTTCTATAAAATCCGCGGCAATAAAGCTGTGAAACTCTTTGTAGGAGCCAGCAGCATAAAAACTATTACTTAATTTAAATGCTTCATCACACGATTTTTTTTTGCCCTGCTCTTCAGAGGGACTCGGGGTGTTAAGATTTACAAGCACACGCCCCGTGGAAGGTCACCATGTTTCGCACGCTGACGGAGACCTCAGAGTCTGACCTGGGGGAGGGGGAGGCGGAGGTGTGGGTGCAGCTGCTGTGACTATGTGGGTCGAGTCCACAGGCCAGAGGCTCAGCCCGCGGGGGCACCGGGCGGTGTCTCACTGCCAGCCACCCTCTTCCAAACCAGCACAGGCAGCGGGAAGTAGGGGGCAGGGAAGTGTTTTTAAAACCCTTAAAACACATCACTCCGTCACTGAAGCTGAAATCTGCTTCTGGGCTGCCTCCAAAGGAGGTACGGGCCGCATGCTGGGGAATTACTCAGCGAGCGTGAATCGACCCAGTATCTCCGTTACTGCGACAACTACTTTCTCTTATCCCGAGCACCGCTGTTCCTTGGGACACAAAACGCATCCCGGGTACAGAGGAGGCCCGCTCCCGGCCCGGGTGGGTTCGCGTTATCTGCCTCTTTAAAAGACGCCCAGCTCTGCCCGTGCCCGCGCCCGTGCCCAGCTCTCGCCCGGCGAGGGAGCGGAGAGACACCGCCGGCTCATTGCCTGGCCGAGACACACGCTCTTCTTCTCCTAGGAAATTTGCATCCCTTTCTCTCTTCTCGACTAAGATATGCAAGAACCAACATAAATGGCACAGCCTCCCCCCCCCCCTTCCCGAGGACGGCGCCTTTGATGTTCAAGAGGAGCTGGTATTAAAGGCGGCCCTCGCAGGCGGCGGCCCCGCGCCCGTTTACGGCCGGCGTGAAACGGCACACAGATCGCGCCGCACACGACGGCATCATTAGTTCGGGGGAGCCGCATCCCCGAAAATAACTGCGGAGGAGCCAAATCAGTTTAAAAGAAGCTAACAAAATGGTTCGGGCTGCTTAGGTTGAATGCCAATTATATTTTAATATTCAGCCGAGCATATTTTACGGGGAGAAAAAAGGCCACGCTGACGCGCGCATAACTCACGGCGCGCCGGCCAGCTGTGCCGCTCTCCTCTCTGAGCCGCTCCGTGCGTCCTCGCGGCGCGGTGATTTAGCGGGGAGCTACCTGAGTGATGGCATTTTCAATGAGCAGGTAATCTACAGAGAATTTTTATATGCTTATGAGTTCTGTGCTGCAGCCCGGCAACACAAAAATACATCAAGACCAATTACGGCATCACCTTTCAGCGCGGCACCCTCGCCACGCGAGTGCATGTATTTCTGCCCCAGGCATTTCAAATTGCATCTAATTTGAAATCTTTGGGGTTTTAATTAAATTTCAGAATATATGGAATTCTTCATTAGTACCTGCTCTGAATAGCAGATGATCCTTCTGCCCGTCTCTCGTTAAAGAAGCAGGCCGGTGCGGTTCGTCGCTCGTTCGGGAGGGGAGCCGGGATGGTTGGCGGGGCCTGGGCGTTGGAACAGAAATGGTGAAATGCAAAATAATATCAAAAAAAAAAAGATTATTAGTCCGGGGAGAGTCTCTTGATTTGTATTTTAATGGAATTTTATATTTCTCTTAATGATTTGCAAATTGTCCTCTGATTATAAGATGCATTAAGCTTTTCATTTTAATGGCAAAGACACAGCCATTAGCAGAATCTTCTTTTTTTTTTTCCCTCCCTCCCTGTCTTCTTTTCAGAGCGCTTCCCCGCAGCAGATAAATATTGAAACCATTAACACCTTTTGATGTCCACCACAGCCTGCATCCTGGCGCCACGCGCCGTTCGCAGTCCGCCGTGGACCCGCCGTGTTAGCACCTGGCCGGGGGTCCGTGACTCTTGTCTTCCCTGGCTGTGTTTTGTTTTCTAGAACACGGGGTTCATTTTATTTAATGTTTTTTTGTTTTATTATTATTATTGATTTGAAAGAGAGAGGGAGAAAAGGAGAGGGAGAGAGAGAAGCATCTGTGTACTGGCTGCCTCCTGGACACACCCCAACCTGGGATGGAGCCCGCAACCCGGGCACGTGCCCTGACTGGCCAGCGAACGGGCAGCCTTTCTGGGCCTGGACATGCCCCAACAGCTGAGCCACCCGGCCAGGGCCAGGACCGTGGTGGAGTGTCATCGGGTGGTCTTGCTCGTCTGGGTTAAAACGGATGCGTGTCAGTGTTATTATTCATGGCCCCGTTCGTGTTGGGAAGAGCGTCGGTGGGAGGGCCGTCCGAGTCCACAGCTCCTGCCTCAGCCTGGTCTGCAGACTGCAGGGCGGGCCCACAGTGTGCCCGCGGAGAATTCGGATAAGTGGCACCTGGCACGCTGGATGCTCTGTGTACATCCGGGCGTGGTGTCAGGTCCACCAAGCTCCCCGCGCCAGCCCCCTGACCCAGGCCATGAGTAGGGGCACCTGCCTCTGGTCTGACCTTGGGTTGAGGCCAGGGCTCCCGTCCCCGCAGAGCGTGTGATGTGTGCGCCCGCAGCCACGCGGCTGCTCATCTGGCTGCGCCTTCTGCTGAAGGTGCGCAGGGAGCTGTCTCTCCGGCCTGCGGGCTGGGGGGCCGCTCTGTGCAGCTCAGCAGCCTGTGCCGGGTGCGGCCGCACCCCTGGCCGCAGGTGTTCAAGGGCAGATCTTCACTCGGCGCCAGAGCAGCCGGCCTGCGTGTTCCTAGCAGCTGTGGCCTCGGGGGGACCTGGGCACAGCCCTGTTCTGCAGGTTTCCGGGGGGGGGGGGAGGAGGCGAGGCTGGCTCGCTGCTGCCCCGGGACCTTCCCCGCAGGTGGCATCTTGGGAGGTGCCCGGGGGTTCATCCACGTGCCACGCAGTCTCCAGCATCACCAGGAGGGACGCTGTCTTTGTGTCGGGGCTGCCAGGTGGCGTGGGGCCTGGGGAATGGTCTGTGCTGCGCTGGGCAGCCCGCGCCCTCTCTGCCGCCAGCGCAGCCTCGGGAACACGCTCGCCTGTGTCTCGGTCAGCGCAGCTGCCGCAGTAACAAGCAGCCCCGCCCGCGGCACCCACAGCAGGGTTGTTCCCTCAGCTCCGGAGGCGGAGAGCCCAGGACCAGGTCCGTGTCCTCCGGGCCCCTCAGCGTGGGCCGGAGGGGACCCCTTTCCCGTGGCCGTCCCTCTGCACAGGCGCCCGGCTCTCTGTCCTCCCCTCCTCCGCTCAGAGGAGCACCGTGGACTGGAGCGGGCCACCGACCCGTCTCCTCTCCATCACCTCTTAAAGGCTCTCCCAGGTCTCAGGCGCTGCGGGTTAGCACTTAAACACTGGGATTGGGGGGACACAGCTCAGCCCAGAACAGCCTGTCTGAGCCCCATCTGTGAGGTGGGGCCGGTGGGACGCTGTCAGCAGGAGGTTTGGGGTGGTTTCCTTGGTGGTGAGCGAGGCCCCGGAGGAAACACAGACCCTCGGCCTTGGCGCTGGGGGAAGCAGCCCCCCCCCCCTCCACCTGCTCTGCTGCTGCGTCTCTAGGCCCAGCGTCCCGCGAGCCAGGCTCCCCGGAGATTCCCGGAACGAATATACGCAAGCGCAGGCGGCCTCTGGGCTGGAGTTTCTTGCGCCCCTCCCCTGCCCCCCCTCCGTGCTGCTGGGACGGGCATTTCCGGGGTTCCACGTGTTGCAGCGCCTTTCGCCGGGCCACCTCCCTGAGTCTCAGGCCTAGGTCCCTCCGCACTGCTGCCCTCTCTGCGGAAGCACCGGTGGTTGCCTCAGCCTGCTGCCTGGGAGTGGGGGTGAGATGGGGACCGGGTGCCCCTGGCTTCCCCCATCTGCGCTTCTGCCCTGGTCCCTGCGAGGAGGGCAGGGACCTGAGCCTCCCACCTAGCTCGGTAGCACCCGGCCCACCATGTCCCTTCCTGCTCCGTGCTTGTCCGGTGGGTGCCCGTCCCCTCTGCATCCCCTGCCGAGGCCACACGGGGGCCTGTCCTGGGGGACGCCTTCGCCCACCCCGGGCAGCCCCTCCTCGGTGGGTGGTAGAACCACAGCAGCTGCACGCGGGGAGCTGGCTTCCTTCCGCTCAGAACCCTCCACTCCCTCCGAATCCCCGCCGGCGGCGGCGGAGGCTGCGTGTGCCGCTGAGAGAGCTCCCCGCAGAGCCCGGCCTCCCGAGAAATTAACTCCCGCCCCGTCCACGGCCGCTGGCGGCTCTGTCAGGAGCGGGGGCTCCGGCCCCGCCTGGGCCCGTCCGACGCGGCATCGCTCGCCGGGAAAGGAAGGCTGGGCGCCTCGAGAGGTGGGACCCCGACGTGACCTGAAGTCACGGACAGACCTCGGCTCCCAGACGAACCAGAGCAGCACCACGGGGCTGGGTCAGAGCCGCCATCCTGTTAGAATCACCAGTTTTCCCAGAAATGAGTCAACAATGTGGACGGTGCTTCCTTCCCGGGCCGGCCTGGGGCCGCTGGCAGGGTGAGGAGCGGGCTCCTTTTCAGACGCCGGGGCCGAGAGGACCCTGGCATCCTTTCTCCCCTCCTCCCGGGTGCCGATGAGGGCTCGTGGGAGGCTTCTGGAAGCTTCTGTTGGAACACATGGGAGTTCCCGACCTGTCAGGAGAGAGGCAGTTTTTGCACACGGGGACTGCTGGCATGTTTTCGCACACGTCTGACGACCCCGGTGTATGTAGCGTGATCTGCTCTGAAACCACTAGCAAGGGGTCCTGTCTGTGCCGAGTACCAGAGCCACCAGGACAGGACAGGACAGGACAGGCTGGGGGTGTGAGAAGTCCCCTTGCTAAGGCTGACTCCGGCGGGACGAAGGCCCGTGGCTGGTAACACTGTCACTGTAAATGCGAGCTCCCTCTTCGGTGTTTGGGCCACCAGGTTGTGTCCTGGGCTTGGTTGACTCTGACCACCGTACCCTGGCCAGGAGCTGGCGAGTCTGTCGGGAGAGCAGAGCCAGCAGGAGCCTCCAAGCAAGGCCGGCGGGCGGACACAGAGTCCACAGGGGTGGGGGTGGCAGAGGGCCTGGACGGGACCGTCCGCTCCCTTCCCACTCCCTCTCCTGGCCGTCGCCCTGTGTGAGATGTGAGGTGTGAGGCCACACTCCCCCCACCCGCCCTCCCGGCATCTGCGTGCCTGTGTGTCTCTCTTTCTCCGTTAACACCTGTTCCAAAGCCGGTTCTTCCGCTTTGAGCGGAATGACAATGATTTGAGCGGTGGCGGTGTTAATGGTAATTATTCACATTCGTACCAGGACATTCACAGTTTAATCATTTCTCTGAAGGCTTCCTGAAGTTCGAGCTCCGAGTCCTCGGCATAATTCTTTGGTTAAATAAGTTTCGGGGCCGCTCCTGACGGGAAGGTGAGCAGGAAGGCGCCAGGTGCAGCCGGCAGAGGTGGCACCTCCCTCACCTGAGAGCCCCACCGGGCGGGCGAGGGGGCAGCTGCCGCAGGCGGGCGGCAGGCTCGTGCCCACAGCTAACAGGCCAGGCCTTCTGCGAGATGAGCCCCGAGACTCGGCTCCGTGCGCCCAGACCAGACTGAGCCTGCGGGCGCTCCTCATCCGGAGCTCGGAGGCTTGCACGGCCTGGCCTGGCGATCCCCGGGGCCCCCCTGGCCCCCCGAGAATTGTTGAGGACCCCAAAGAGCTTTGGATCACGAGGGCTGTATCTCCCTACCTGTACCAGGTTAGAAAGTCAATGGGATTTTTTAAGTGTCTTTCTTTTAAAGCAACACTTTACTATAAATAGTTGTTTATGCAAAGTAAGTATTTTCTAAGACCAAAAACATGTAAGGACAGTGCGGCATCATCTTCCATTTTTGCCAGCCTCGTGGATGCCTGTACTTGGATCCACGTGGGACCCTCGTGCCTGTACCCCATTGGACCAGGAGACGGGGTGGGCGGGACAGGTGGTAGGGAAACTTCCCAGTGGTGACATTTTGTGGCGAGTGCTCAGGGATGATGCGCAGAGGGGACACCTGCCTGAGGCCCCGCCTTCCGGAGGGAGTGCATGCTTTTTAGTGTGTATTTTTGGGGGGGGGACGGGGGGACTCAGCTGCCCAGTTGTTCCAGCACTGTTTGTAGAAAGACCATCCTTATCCACTAAATTGCCTTTGCACCTGGACTTGTGTGGGTCTGTTTCTATTTTGTTCCATTTTGTTAAGTATCTGTTCTTTTACCGGTACACACAGTCTTGATCTCTGTCGTTTTATAGAGAGATTTCCTTTTCAAACATTTGGAGAGCCTTGCATTCCTGGGGAAAAAAATCCACTTAATTTTGGTGTCTTATCTATACATATAAAAGCCTAAACAACTATTCAATCAGTAGCTATGATGTGCACCGACCACCAGGGGGCAGATGCTCAATGCACAGGCTTGGAAACATGGCTGATGAATCTCAAAGGGAAGGGGGGAAGAGATTAACCAAAGATCTTATGTGCACACTAGAGGCCTGGTGCATGGATGTGTTCACCAGCGGGGTCGCTCGGCCTGGCCTGTGGGGATCGGGCCAAAACTGGCAGTCTGACATCCCCCAAGGGGTCCCAGATTGCAAGAGGGCACAGGCCAGGCTGAGGGATCCCACCAGTGCACGAATCCGTGCACCACGCCTCTAGAGTGTGTGTGTGTGTGTGTGTGTGTGTGTGTGTGTGTGTGTTGGATTTGATTGGCCAATACTTGGTTGAAATTTTTTACATCCATGCCCATGGGAGATATTAATCGGTACCTGGTCTGGTTTCTGTCATTTTCCGGTTTTCATATTGGAATAATTGTAGCCTCTTAAAATGCCTCGGGAAGTGTATCCTCTCTGTTTTCAGGAAAGGATAATGCTAAATTGATGCTTCTTTAAATGTTTGCTAAAAATTTCTACTGGTGGGATTACCTGACCCTAGTGATTTCAGATTTTAAACTATGAGTTTGAATCCTTGGTAGTTACACAACTATTCCAGTTATTTATTTCATCTTAGATGTGTTTTTGGCAGTTTGTAGTTGAACATTATGCAGACTTATTTGTAGAAATCCTTTTTTACCCATTTAATGTCTGTGATGTCAGTAGTGGCATCTTTGTTCTTTTCCTTTATCAGTCTTGCTAGAGATTTATCAATTTTAGTGATCTTTCCAAAGGACCCAATGTAGTTTCACATATTTTACTCATTATTTTTCTGGTTTCAGTTTCACTGATTTTTGCCATTACCTTCATTTACTTCCTTCTTCTTGATTTGGTTTTATTTTGTTCTTTTTTTCTGGTTCTTAAGTTGGAAGCTCAAATTATTCATTTCTTTTCTGAAATACGTATTTAATACTATACATTTCCCTCTAATACGGCTCTAGTTGTGTCTCAGACGTTGTGAAATGCTGGATTCTCGGTTTTCATTCAGCTCAGGTATGGTTTTATTTCCCTGAAGGCTTTCTTTGTGACCCATGGATTATTTAGAAGTGGCTTGTCTACTATCAGAATGTTTAGAGATTTTATCTGTTTTATTAATGTCCAGTCTAATTTCATTATCATGAGAGAATATAACTTGTGTGGTTTTAGTTACTTTAAATTTGTTAAGGTTTGCTTTATAACCTAGAACATGGTATGTTGTGGTCAGCGATCCTTGTGCATTTGAAAAGAACATACTAGTATATTCTCTTGTTACTGGGTGGAGGGTTGTGTACATGCCAGTAAGAACCAGGTGGTTGGCAGTGCCTTTTATTTCTACATTCTTGCTTTCCTGTCAACTATTTCTGTCAGTTACTGAGAGAGAGGTATTGAAGTCTCCAAGTATAATTATGGATTTGTCTAATTCTCCTCCCAGTTTTTGTCCATTTTTACTTTATGTATTTGAAATTCTGTTGTTAGGAACACAAAAATGTACAGTTGATATATCATCTTTGTGAGCAGTTTATCACTATGTATTATTCCTTTAAAAAAAAAATTTTATTGATTTCAAAGAGAAAGGGAGAGAGAGATAGCAAGCAACATCAATGATGAGAGAGAATCATTGCTCAGCTGCCTCCTGCATGCCCCCTAGTGGGGATCAAGCCCGAAACCCCAGCATGTACCCTTTATCAAAATCAAACCCAGGACCCTTCAGTATGCAGGCCAAGGTTCTATCCACTGAGCAAAACCGAATAGGGCTATGTATTATTCCTTTTTACCCGGAACATTTTATTTGCTTTTAACTCTACTTTGTTTGATATTAACTTTTTAATATTATTGTTTACATAGTATATTTTTATCCATTCTTTTACTTTTAACCAACCTATGTCTATTATTTGAAGTTTTTTTTTATAATGCACATACTTGCATTCTTTTTTTAATTCACTTATCTTTTCATTGGTATGATTAGCCCATTTACATTTAATGTAATTATATGTTTGAATTCAGGTATAAACATAATAACATTTATTTCATTTTATTATTTATCTTATAACATTTTATTTTTATTATTAGGTAACATTTCATTTGTTTTCTGTCTTTTTCTTATTTTTCATTTCTCTTTGCCTTTTCTGTCCTTTCTGTGGGCTATTTTAACACATTTTTGGTGTTTTATTTTAGTTTACCTGTTATTTTTTTACTATATTATCTCTTTTTATGGTTTTCCTAGTGATCGCTCTAGGTGTTACATACTGATATTTACAGTCTAATTGGAATCAATATTTTACCACCTTATAGTAGAATGTAGAAACTTTTCCACCATAAAGATCCTTTAACCCCCCCCACTCCTTGAAGTTATAGTGACATATATTTTACATCTACACACACTGAAAATATTATCTGGTAATGTTATGATTTTCCTTTCAGTCACCATACATATTTCAAAGATTGCAACCAAAGATTCCTTTTCGTTTGTTCTGCCTTTATTTCTAACCAGAGACCCTGTGCACGGATTTCTGCACAGGTGCGGTGCCTCGGCCTGGCCAGCGATCAGGGCCAATCAGGGCTCTTTCACCCAGTCCCCTCGCTCAGTCCTCATTGGGGCTGGCCAGCCAGAGGTGAGGGATCATAGGAAGTTGGCTGTGGGAGCGCACTGACCACCAGGGCCTAGCTCCTGCATTGAGCATCTGCCCCCTAGCGGTCAGTGGACATCATAGCCACCGGTTGGTCGTAAAGGTTGCTTAGGCTTTTATACATAGAGATGTTCTAAACTTCCCTGCAGTATCATTTCCCTTCTCACGTTAGCAATTCCCTTAGCTCAGGTCTGCTTAGAAATACCTTGTCTTTGTTTTTATCTAAAAATGTCCTTATTCTAACTTCATTCTTAAAGGATTTTTTAGAATTCTGAGTTGCTAGATTTTTCTTTCAGCACTTTGACGTTGTTTTTCACGTCCTCTGGTTTCTTCTAATGAGAATGCTGCTGTCGTTCAAATCACTGTTCCCTAAAAAGAGTGCAGCATGTTTCTCTGGTCATTTACGGTATTTTTTTGTGTGTGTTTAGATTTCAGCAGCTTGATCGTGATATAGCTAGGATAGGATTTCTTGAGGCGAGCCCTGTTTGCAGTGTGCTAGCCTTCTTAAATCTGTGGTGGTATGCCTCCCGCCAACTTTGGAAATGTTTTGCTATTTTTTTCCTCTATGCCGCACTCATTTTCCTCTTCTTTAGAACTCTAATAATTTAAATGTTCGACCTTTCGGCTTTGGCTCACATGTCCTCAAGGCTCGTTGGGAGGAGGGTTTCTGTTTATTTCTAACGTTTGCTTCTGTGCCTGTTAGATTGGATAATTCCTGCTGACTTGTCTTCAGTTTCATTGACTCTCTCCTCTGGCATCTCCATGCTGCTATTAAGCCCATGCAGTGAAGTTTTAACATCGTGGTGGTTGCATTTTTCAGTGCGAAAATGTCCATCTGATTCTTCTTTATAACTTACATTGCTTTGAAATGGTGGGTCTTTTTGTTTTGTTTTGTTTTGGGGGTCTCTTCCCCTCTGGCAGCATTTTTCTTCCAGATCCTTTAAAGTGTTCAGAGGATGTACATCAAGTCACTTTGATAGCCTGCAATTTTATCTGTCTGCTGTGCCTCAGAAAGCGGGGCACATGTTGTCAGGAGACCCCAGCTTCTGTGTCATCTCAGTCTCGGCATCTGTTGGTTCTCTTTTCCCAGGTGAGTAGAGGGTTCCTGTCTGTCTGGGCCCCTGGCTGGCACCCCTGCCCGGCCTCTCCTAGGTGGGTGTCTGCAGGCCTCTCTGAGCAGAGCCATGCTAGGCTGGGTCAGCCCACATGTGTGTGAGATTTGATGAGAGCTTTTACTCCGTTATGGGAGGGCATTGAACAGCCGAACCCGTCCCAGAACAGGCTCGGTTCCAGCATCTTCTGCGCAGGTCGGAGCCCACGGCACCGCCCCGGAGAGCCACTTCAACTGATCCATGCGTTGGCTCCCTGCAGGTGCAACTGGGTTTGGAGATGCATTTCCAGAAAGATGTGCTTGATTGCCGAGCCTGGCTTCTTCGAGCTTCTTTCCCTGAAACACTGCCTGCATGTGCGGGGTGAGCAGTGGTCTGCCACTGACAGTGACGCTGGACATGTGGGCAGAGCTCCGTGTCTGACAGGCCTGCGTCACTGTCCTGGAAAGGAGGCGCTCGTAACGTGGCCGGGATTCGTCGGGGCTGGTGCTGGGAGGACGCTGGAGGGAGTGCGGGGCCCCAGACGGCTCTGTGCTGCCGTGGGCTTTTTATTTATTTTTAATCCTCACCCTGAGGCGGTGATGTTTAGAGCAAGGAAAGGAGCAAGAAAAAGAGGGGAAGAAATCACTGGTTACCTCTACTAGGAATCGAACCCACAACCCCATGTGCCCTGACTGTGAATAGAACTGCAACCTTTTGGTGGACGGGACGATGCTCCAGCCACCGGCCGGGGCTGTGCTGCATGCAGGAGACTGGGCACCGACTTCTCTCCTCCTGTGCCAGCAGGTCATCAGCGTTCCGGGCTGTTCTCCGGGGAAACCTGGGGGCACCCTCTCCCCGCGTCAGAATGCAAAACCAGGGGCCAGCCCCCCTGCGCTCAGAGGCAGGGCACATGCCCTCTACCCTGCCCGGAGAAGCCTGCTGCTCCCCCTAACCCCCTTCCAGCAGCTGCCCCCGAATCTGCCCTCAGGTTGGCAGGGCCGGGTGCCTCCTGGCCTCGGGCCTCCGTGTTGCCGGGGAGGGCGGTGGCGGTGGCGGCCACGGTCACAGCCACGGTCACGGTCACCGTGACGAGCGGCCGCCTGCGAACCCCCTCCAAGGACGGACGTGGCGGTAAACAGGGCCGTTAGCCTGAGGAGAGCCTCCCAGCCGCGGCCTCGGCGCGCGGCCTGCGCTAATGAACCCCAAGCTGCTAATGTGGTTTCTTCAGTTAAATTGATTCATGAATTTTGAAGAGAACATTATCTAATGAATTTTCTTTGAATAGAAAGCAATTAAAAGGACAAATCAGTCTGATTAACCCCAAAGTCACCCTCCTGCCACAAATGGTGTACAGTTTGAAATTATATCATAAGAAACTGGAGCACACTTGCTATCTTTTGCCCTCGCCTAATCCATGTAAATTAATGAACAACAAAGTTAATTTCTTTGATGACCCTTTTCTCGTATCACCTGGATTATGCTGATGTTTAATTTGCTTAATGTTATAATAAAGACCAAACAGCTTTTTTCCCCGGCGCCGTGATTATATCCCTGCCTTCGGTTAAGAAGCGATTTTTATTCTCGAACGTACATGTAAAAGGTGTGTTTCCGGGAAGAACCAAACTGCACTTTGCCGGCTTGGCACGGAGCGTAATTAGCGCGGTCCCGGGCACGGTCGGGGCACTGCTCCTGCCAGCCAATCCTCCCCTTGGTTGGTGCCATGGGGACCTCCTGCCACAGAGGGCTCAGTGCCCCACCGTGGGGACGCAGTCTCCCCCTCCCCCCTGTCCAGCCCTCCCAGCCGCGTCCCCTGCAGAGAGACAATAGCCATCCTCCTCAGGCCCAGCTTCCTCCTAGAGACGCTCGAATACCAGGGAGAGGGGGGGATTGGAGGGGCTGTCGAGTTCACCTGTTCATCCTCAGCACGTGGGGAGCTGCGGTTAAAGCAGGAATGATGCTCTTTATCCCGCAGCCCTGCTCACTACAGCGGCCTGCGGCCAAGGTCACTGCCCCCTGGGGTCTCCGGTGTGGCATTGAGGCGGCTGGCTGCCGGGATGGTGGCCAGCAGGACCGCCCAGCGGGCTGGGGCCTCTCCCTCCTCCGGCTGGCGTGGGGATGAGCCAGCAGTGCCAATAGCTCTCTGGGCCGGTGGCAGGAGGGGCCTTCTGTGCTGGGGAGCTGGACTGGGTGCTCATTCAGAGAGGCCTGTGCCCGAGAGAGCATGGGGCAGGAACGGGGAAGGCGGGAAGAGGCCGCAAACCTGGGGTGCGTGGTCTGGGCTCCCCGGAAGGAGCCAGACGCTCTGTGCCCTCCTCTCGCACATCCCTGTGCCCGGAGCCCGCGTGCAGGCCGTGTTTTCATCGGGTGTCGCGCCTCTGTTAGTGCCGGTGCGTTTCTGTGTGGGCACCGGCAGCTGTTTATCAGAGCTGTGTGAGCCGGCCGTCCTGATCACGTCCTTCTGCCTTCTGCTGCAGACTCGTTCTAACCACGTCCTTCCGCCTTCCGCTTGCAGACTCGTTCTAACCACGTCCTTCTGCCTTCTGCATGCAAACTCGTTCTAACCACGTCCTTCTGCCTTCTGCTTGCAGACTCGTTCTAACCACGTCCTTCTGCCTTCTGCGTGCAGACTCGTTCTAACCACGTCCTTCTGCCTTCTGCTTGCAGACTCGTTCTAACCACGTCCTTCTGCCTTCTGCGTGCAGACTCGTTCTAACCACGTCCTTCTGCCTTCTGCGTGCAGACTCGTTCTAACCACGTCCTTCTGCCTTCTGCGTGCAGACTCGTTCTAACCACGTCCTTCTGCCTTCTGCTTGCAGACTCCTTCACCAGGCAGGTGCTGCGGACGCTGCTGGAGGCGGTGAAGTTCGGAGAAGTGGTCTCTTACCAGCAGTTGGCGGCCCTGGCGGGCAGCCCCAAGGCCGCGCGGGCGGTGGGCGGAGCCATGAGAAGCAATCCTGTGAGTCGGGGTGACCGGGAGCTGGGGGGGTGAACGGGCCTGGGCACCGCTCTGGGGCCGTGTCATTTGATGGGCGCATGTTCCCCGCAGCCTGGGCTGCGGGCGTGGACAGGAAGCACTTGTGATGGGGACCTCGGAGGAGACGTGGGCAGCACCCGTGGGTGGGGATCCCTTGTCGCGGGGGGAGGTGGTGATGAAGCACCGCACGCGCCTCTGAAAGCCCCTTCTCGGTGTTAGAACCAAGGAGCCCTGTGAAGAGAGCACAGGAGGCAGGTCCTGGCGAAGGGGCAACAGACACCCCTTCATTCGTTTAACAGGGGGGCGTCCCGGGTGATCATGTGAGCCCTCTCCCCGGGGCCGGTTCCAGGAGGAGGCAGAGCAGAGTCTGTCATTGTGAAAGGACCCCTCACACTCTAGAAGGTTCATGTGTCGGGTCCGGCTCCCCAGGGCATCTCTGTGATGAGGGTCAGCCCTCTTAGGCCTGACGGCTAGGGATGGCTAACCTCTGACCTGGGCTCCTGGCTGGATCTGGGCGTGGCTCCCCCCAAATCCCTCCACTCCTGCCCCTCCTGGGTGTCTGACGTCGGGTTTGGCCGAGGGCAAGGCGCACAGACCACGCGAGGCCGGCTTCTCCAGGGGAGGGTCCGCGGCGGAGGTGGCTGTGCCTGTGGGACCCAGAAGGACGGAGGGCACCCCGGGTCCCCATCAGGTCACACACGGGCCAACGGCTGTCCAGCCACGGGAAGGAAGCCGGCACAAGTGAGGGGAGGAGCCTGGGTGTTGGCAGGATGGGCTCCCGGCCTGCCTGGTGGCTCAGCCCTGCGGAGACCCTGCTCCTCAGCTGTACGAGGCCCTGGAATGTGCCTCCCTCACGGCCTCGCCGGACCGGCAGGACCCGATATCACATCAGCGGTGGCTTCTCCCTGAGCCCCAGGGAAGTGTCTGACGCGACGGAAGAAAACCGCCCGATCGGGCCGGGCAAACAGCATCCCTGAGTCACGGATGGAAGGACTGAATCAGCCCGCTGTCTGCCCACCTGTGTGGCTTTGTGTCCATTCCCAAAACCCTTTCCCTCCCTGCTCACCGGGACGGTGGGCGGGTGGCTGCACCCTGCGCTGCTCCTGGCCGCCCCAGGGCAGTGCGGCGTCGTGGGGGCGGCAGGTACTGAGCCGTTCGTCCAGCGCGGCTGGCCTCTGAGAAGCCGCTCCTGGCCATCTTCACGTGCATCTGCTCTGCCAAAGGTCTCACCGCGTGCAAGTGCCCGAGTCTCCTGGAGCGACGTGTGATGTGGGGACACACCGTGTATTCTCCCGTGTCTCCCTGTTTCCTGTGTCTCCCCTGCTTCCCGGGTCCCCGTGTCCGGAGCTCTCGGTGACAAGGGTGCCGTGTGCACCACTGTCCATCATGGCTGGTGCCGGCCTGTCCTTGGGATACACCCAGCCACGCAGAGGGACGCGTGTTTCTGGAGCGAATGGCGTGATTCCGAGTTACGTCTGGGAATGTGTTTGTTACGTTTGCCAGTAAAGCTTATAGGCATCTCCCCTTGGAAGGCCCCCCTCCCCTCCCGGTTGTGGCTGGTTCCATGTTGCTCTAGAGGAGAAGGCCACCCGGACAGACCCTGTGAGGTCACGGCGAGAGGAACGACGGAAGCTCACGGGGTTTTTGCGCCGCTTCCGGCGTCCCTGCAGACATGGCCCTCGGCGGGTGCTCCCTCACCCATCCCCACCCTGTCCCGGCCTGGTTCCGCCACCCGCCCTGTCCCCGGCCCGGTTCCGCCGCCCGGGCCCCTGGGTGAGCTGCTCTCCCGTCTTCCGCTCGAGCAAGGCCTGGCAGGGTGGCCCAGGGGCGGGTGCACATGCACCAGCTCCCTAACGGACGGGTACAAATGAGGAGGCCTCAGCGCTCTGCTCGGGGACGCAGGCGCTCGGGCGCTCGCGCTGGTGGCGATATCCAGGGCCATTTATTGTCGGGCAACCAGCGCGACGCCTGCCTCCTGCCATCAATCTCCATGACTGTCTCCTGGCGAGGGTGGCCTCCGCCACTGAAATTTATAAAGCGGGAGCCACGGGGTGGGAGACTCCCGTGTCCACGGGCTGACCTCCCGCTGCGTGCCGAAGCCCAGACGGTGGAGACTCCAGGGCTGGCGGGGGCCTCTGCGGTGGCTACACCTCACCCTCCAACGGCGAGGCTGCTGGGTGCCAGCGACTGCAGGCCCTGAGCGGGCCACCGGCCGGGGTGCAGGCGTGTCCGGGTATGCGGCTGGTGGCGCTCAGTGTGACGGGGGCTAGCCAGTCCTCACAGGGTCTCTGTAAAGGGATAAAAGCCTCCGTAGAACTGGTGGGGGGGGGACCGGGGGGGTTTCCAAGGTGACTGACCCGCGGGAGAAAGGGGTGCTGGTCAGACTGGCCATGCCCTGCGTGCCCCTCCCTGGATGCTGGCGCCAGGCCCCGCCGCTCCCGCACGGACAGCATCATGGAGCCTGGCTTCCTGGACACGCCTCCGTCCAGGCCGAGGGAGCGGCTGAGTGCCCAGGGGGAGGGGGCCGTGGGCGGGGGACGTGCATCCTCCAGTGGCTTGCAGGAGCGTGGGCACGTTTGGCATCGCTGCCCCTCCCTGGCCAGGGGAAGGCGGGCCTTTTGCTGGGTGGGAGCCTCGTCCTATCCAAGACACGTGGGCTTTTCCGGAGTCTTCCTCCAAGCACTCAGTAGCCTGGCGAGGACGGCGTGGCGGCCTTCCAGAAGGCTCTCCCCGCCCCGGCACAGAGGAGGGCCCGGGTCCCCGAGGTCTGGCCTGGAGCAGCCCGTCCCCCTCCCCCACGGAGCAGCCCCACTCCTCCACCAACGACGGAATTTGCTTAATGCAGTTCCGGGCGATCGATGGGGTCCCCCAGAGCCTCCCACCTTCCCCCAAACAGCGCGCCGCCCGCGGAGTGAGTTTATTCACAGACGCCACGGGCGGTAATGACCCCGCGCCGGGGCCGCTGATAAAGATTTAGCATCGTGTTCTCGGTGTCAGGGCTGTCAGCGCGGCTGAGCCGTTTGACCAGGAGAAGAAAACGCACGGGGAGCTATTGATTACAGCTTCGCGGTGTCACTCGTTCGCCGGGATTTAGGTATTGATGAGGCCGCGAGTGAAAACAAGCCCTTCCCTCCCCTGCGGGCCGCCGCCCGAGAACAAAGGCGCGGCTGTGGAAATGTCAGCGGCCCCGCCGCCCGGGGATCCCCATCGATCGCCGGGCCCCGCCGGGCCGGGCCTTCGGGAGGCCGATCGCGGGGCCTGGCAGTGGGACGGCCTCGGAGAACGGGCCCGCGGAGGTCGTCGCCGCGTGAAGGTTCCAGGCAGCTGCCGTGTCACGAGCTGCGTGGTTATTTTTTATTTTTAAATATATTTTATTGATTTTTTTACAGAGCGGAAGGGAGAGGGATAGAAAGTCAGAAACATCGATGAGAGAGAGACATCGATCAGCTGCCTCCTGCACACCCCACAGTGGAGATGTGCCCGCAAGCAAGGTACATGCCCCCGACCAGAATCGAACCCGGGACCTATCAGTCCGCAGGCCGACGCTCTATCCACTGAGCCACACCGGTCTCGGCAGAGCTGCGTGGTTATTGATAAAACTGCATTTTAGGTCGGCGATGGCCAAGGCAGGGAGGGCCCCAGTCCACTGTAGGGGGTCTCCTTATTTTAAGAGCGAGAAACCTGCCGCCCACGTCACCGGGAGCCAGAGCGGCGTCCCCCTGGCCAGGACGCCAGGGCGCGCGTTTGTGGTCACTCACCTGTTCTTGTCCCTGCAGGCCCGACACAGGCTGGTCATGGCTTCACCATAACCGACGGTCCTGCCCGCCCGGCCGTCCTGGGGCCCGTGTGACACACTGCAGGAGGGCCGGGTTCATGTTATACACGTTGATGACCGCGTAGCTCTTTGGGGGCGGGGAGGAGAGCCAAGGTCCCATGTGAGGTCCCTCCGGTCAGAGGCTGGAGCCGGAGCCTAATGTCGCAGAGCCACCCTGCGTGAGGTGCCCCCTCTTCACCGGTCGGAAACTCGAGGGGCATCTGGTCCCCCCGCGCCCTCCCGGCCGTTATCTGTGGGGCTGGGGCCCTGGATGGGAACCCGCCGTCTGAGGGACTGTCCGTTCTTAGCCGTCGGCTCCTCCGGGAAGGTGGGGATGTGGGCTATGTGCAGGCCTGGAGCTCAAGATCCCTCGCCTTCAGGGCCTGGCGGGCCCACCCTGTGCGCTCACACAGGAGCAGGTGGCGATCAGCGTGCGAGGCTCCTGGGTCAGGGAGCACGCTGTCCCGCTCAGGGGGTGGTCTCCGCACAGGGCACAGGGCAGTGCGGGCATCTGGGGCGTCGGGGTTTGACCGGGTCGCAGGGCGGCCTGCTCCCCACAGGCAGCCCTGATGGCGCCATAGTAAGTGCGCAGAGAGGGGCAGGGTGAGGCTGAAGGCAGCGAGGCGCTGAGGGTGGCTGGAGGGGCCAGAGCTGGAGGGCACCTCCCGGGTGGGCGCTCTGTGTTACTGCTCCGAGGTTTGCAAACTTCACGCACGACCCGTGACTTGGCTGTAATTTAAATTCTGTGAATGCCCTTTGTGACTCTCTGACCCAGTGAAAGTAGGTCTCCCCTCCCAAATCTCGGTGCACAGGGATGGCTGGAGGATGCACCCACCCCTCCACCACCCCGTGGAGACCCCAGAGGCCGGGAGTGGTGCCGAGACCGAGGCCACACGTGGGGATGCCCCCAGCGGCAGCCCCAGGACACGGCTCGGCGCCTCGGCGGGAGCCCCAGGGCCTCCGTGGCCTGCGCCCCGGCTGACGGGCCGCCTCTGTCTTGCAGGTCCCCATCCTCGTCCCGTGCCACCGCGTCATCTGCAGCAGCGGCGCCCTGGGCAACTACTCTGGGGGGCGGGGCGTGAAGGAGTGGCTTCTGGACCACGAGGGCAGCCTGGCGCCTCCCCCGGCCCGGGCAGGGGGCCCCCGTCTGGCGTGACCCTGGTGCGGGGCCCTGCGGGGCAGCGGCGGCTCTGAGCCCGCCGGCCGAGCCTGAGTCTCTGGCAGGAGTGAGGGTGTGGGGGACGCATCGACGTTACAGCCTGTCGGAGGGTCTGTGTGGACGTCCCCCTCCCATAACCCCCCACATTAAAAAGCTGTGTGTCCTGGGACGTGTGTCCACCGCCCTTGTCATTTGTACCTTTTCCCGCAGAGCGAGTCCCCTGTCTCGCTGTGTCGTCCAGTCCTAGTGTGTCCGACAGGGCTTGGCGGGGGACTGGGAGTGGAAGGGCCACTGCCCAGGGAGGGAAGCGGTGGCGTCCAATGGGGACAGCTGTGCACCACCCAGAGCCCGCTAAGCCCTGGGACCCAGCCACCAGAGCCACGGCCCCTGCACCCCGCCCAGGCCACCGCCCTGTCCCTCCTCCCACGAGACTGACCGCCGGGCCTGGCCACCCTCCTTCCTGGTGTGAATGCTGCATCTCAGGGAAAGGGGGCGGTGATGGGACCGGGGTCTGTGAGGTTTTCCAGCTCTGTCTGCCCAGCTGCCAGGAAAACTGGCGCCCAATGCGGCCCCTTGCGGTCTGTGGGTGAGCGGACAGGGGCTGGCATCAGGGCCACTGGCAGCATCAGTCGCGCTCCGGGTGCGGCTCCGGCGGAGGCTGGCGGGCGCCTGCCAGAGGGATGTGATGTCACCTGCTGACCCGCCCCCCGCCCTGCTCCTGGCCTTGGCGCCCTCCACACAGCGCCCCCAGACCGAGCCTAGAAGCAGGAGGTCACCCCGGAAGGTGGGTCGGCTCCGGTGGCCGGCGTCAGGGAGCATCTCCCAGCCTCTGCGTGCCGCATCTGGGCCTCGGTGACCTGCTGGCACCTTGCTCGTCGTTAACTGTGTCTGCGGGCAGGACCCGGTGGCTTCCGGAACTGAGGCCTGTGGCTGTCCGACATCTCTCTGCGGGAGCGGAGGCCGGGCCTGTGTTCAGCAGGTCGGGAAGCCAGTCGGGGGCCTGGGGTGCGCTTTGCATCAGGGGGTCTTGCAGGTGGTTGGGACCAGGGTTTCCCAGGAAAAGGTGGCCACCGCAGCCATCACCCTGCCTGCGCCCTCCGCCCCGACAGCAGGGAGCTGAGGCTCCCGGTCAGCAGCCTGGCTGGCCGGCCGGAGTGGGTCCTCTCCAGTGCTTTCCAATAGAGGGCGCCATAGCAGTGCGCTGAGCTGTGGTCCGGGAGCCCGGCCTGGCTGCCTGAGAATGGCTGGAGAGCGGTCACCAGCGGGGACTCTCGGAGGGGCTGTGGCCGTCCCGTGGGCACGGCGGCCATCGGGGCTGCTAGTGGGGAGCAGGCCGCCCTGGGGCCCTGTCAGACCCTGACGATGCTCCCGATGTCCCTCTGCCGTGTGCTCTGCACGGAGGCCACCCCTGAGCAGGATTGCGGGGCTCCCTGACACGGGGGAGCCTTCCATTCTGATCCCCAGGCCTCGAAGGACCGGTTCCGAGGAAGGGCCTGGGCGCTCCCGGGCCGAGCAGCCACGCACACCTGCAGCGGGCGGGGGCCCCGTCCCTGCTGCCGCTCAGCCACGTGCGGCCAGGGACCCGCCCGGCACAGCCACCCACACAGCCACCCCCGCGGTGGCCGGGACACGCGGCAGGGCCTGGCACCGCCTGCCTGGGCCGTGCCCTTGGCGCAGCGCAGCCCCGCTCCCCGCTTCCTGTCTCCCTGGGCCTGCGCGGCCCTGTCAGCGGCGTGATATATGCCCCGGGGTTGCCGCTGACAAAGGCAGCAGCGGGCGCGCACGGCGGGGCCGTGTACCGCTCCAAGGACAGGCGCCGCCGAGGCGACATGAAAGCCCGCTCGGTCGCCTAGAGCCGCTGTCGCTCAGCATCGCAGCGCCGGTGCAAACACAAAGACGGAGAGGGCAGGCGCAGAGACGCAGAAAGCCTCCCCGACAGAGAGCGTGTCGGCACAAGGACGCTGTGTTCTTGGACCTGGGCCGCGGGGCCCGGTGCCGGTCCGGCGTCCCGTCCTCCCTGGGCCGAGCGCTTTGCACGCCGAGACGGGCACCCGCGGGCAGCGCACAGCAGCTCGGCCAGCGCGGGCTGCACTCAGCCGCCTCCGAACCAGATAATGAAAGATCCGGGAATCATGTTTGTCTTTGCAGAGCCGCACGGAATGAGGTCGACGCCCTGACCGCGCCGGGACCAGACCGGGGACCTGGCGTGGGGGTGGCGGGAGGGTGGCGGGAGGACTGTGCTTGGCAGGGCGCGGACGCAGGTGGCAGTGGCTGGTGTGGAGGAGGTGGGCGCCTGACAGTAGTTGCTGCGTTGGGAGGTTTCACTGGGGCCACCTCTTACCCGGCAGGGGTAGTTGCAAGACTCCCATGCGGCTCGGTCGCCGGCTGGAGAACCCAGTCCCTCCTCGCCGGTGGCTCCCGCTCATTTTCCTACAGGGTCTCCACGCTGCACGGGCTGTTCCCCAGAACCGACCGCATTGAGTGGCGAGGCGTCTCCAGGGCGGGTGTGTCTGTAGAGAAACCATCGCTCTTTTTTTCTCTTGTTGGTTACCCCTCATCCAAGGATTTTTTTTTTCCATTGATTTTTAGAGAGAGTGGAACGGGGGGTGAGGAGGATGGAGAGAGACAGAGAGGTAGAGAGAAACACAGATGTGAGAGAGACAAGCCGATCGATGGCCTTCTGCACACACCCTGACCTGGGCTGGGATGAGGCCTGCAACCCAGACACATGCCCTTCACTGGGAATTGAACCCGGACTCTTGGCTCTGCGGGCCAACGCTCTAACCACTGAGCAACAGGCCAGGCTGTTTCTTAACCGTTCGTGAAGGAGGGTGTTATTCCAGAGATGCATCCTTTCGATCAGCGGTCCGGACACAGACCTGTCCGAGGTGACGCTCCATGTGTGGGGCCCATGCACCAGAGCTGGGCGGGTTCCGTCCCTCCTCTGAGAAGATGTGCCATCCCCCGGAGATGCTGTCACCGGCTCCACATCACCCTCGTGGCCCTCCCAGGACCCTAGGCCCTGCTGGCATCTCCTTTCCCGCCGCCTCAGCACCAGCATGCCCCACCTCGGCCCTCAGCGTGCCCGCCGCTGTGCCCACAGGCGGCAGTGCATTCTCCTGTCCAGTCCAGCTGGCCAATGACCTGAGCGCTGCCTGGGTTCTGAGCCGCAGGTAGGGAGACGCCAGCGTGGCGAATAAGTGGTAGCACAGGGACCCGCGGGAAAGCAGCGTTTTCTCTCCGTCCAGAGGTTTTCCCTGGAGACCAACCGGGAAACCAAACCTGTCGCCGCGGTCTCCGAGCGCTGGGGGCCCGTGGGCCGCGGTGTTGCCGGCATGTGTTTCCCGGGCTGTGCCGGCGTGGGGCGTGGCCGGGGCCGAGGGGGCCCTGGATGGGGGTTCGCTTTGGCTGCCTCAGCCCAGACCAGACGGGGCTACTCCTTCCCTCTCTCGCTCGCGGCCGTCTGCTGCCAGGTTCGTGTGGAGGGGGCTGAAGTTCACAGCAGCTGACCTGTTCCCAGTTTGAAAGATGCTGAGGGTTAAGCAGAACTCTGCCAAGCAGCCCCTGTCTGTCTGTCTGTCTTTCTGACTGTCTGCCTGTCTGACTGTCTGTCTGTCTGCCTGGAGGAAGGGGGTGGCAGTTAAAAGCCAGGCCCGGGGCTAGAGAAACTGCAGGGTCCAGCGCGTCTCTTGGTGACGGAGGACAGCCGCCCGGAGTCCTTGGCCCCGTGGCTCCAGCCGCCGACAGACGGGGGGCGTCTGGCCTGCGTCACCGCCAGCTCGCGGCCCTGGCCGGGCGGAGCAGGGCCGCGGCCGCGGCGGGGAGGTGCCCGGGGGCGGGGCGGCCTGCCGGCGCCGGGGCTGCTGAAAGGTCGTCGTTAGCGAGCCTTTAAAGCCGCTCATTACCGGCCTCCGGTGAGAAGTTCCACATGGACGGCGGTCAGGGCCCATCCCGAGACCTTGGCACCGGGGGGCGGGGGATGAGGGCGGCCTCCAGGCCCAGCCCCAAACGCCCAACTTCCCCATGAGCCCGGGTTCCTGGCGGGCCTCCAGGACGGTGCTGCGTGGGGACGGAGGTGCTGGAACGCTCGGGGGCAGTGGCACCGTGGTCTGGGGATGTGGGACCGAGCTGCCATGTGGTCCGTGTCGTGAACTCTGACCCTGTGGGAGCAGAACGGGAGGCTGCTGCAGGGGGGGACCGCGTGTTGGCATCACTGTGGGTCCCGTGGGCCAGTGGGCCCTGCAGCCTCGAGCGGCTTCGCTGTGGGGGAGGTTCTCCGCCATGAGGCATCTGGCCTGGAGCCTGGGCATGAGGGCTGAGGGCTGGGGCTCTGTCCCTCTTCTTCCCTTGTTTTTCAGCTGTCGAGTCATCCACACACAGTCATCCACACAGGCACATGTGCCACTGCGCACACACCACCATGCGCACACACACCACGGCAGACACACACACACCATGGTGCATGCCCATGCACACACACATCACCAGATGTGTGCACACATACACACACGCGCACCACAGTGCACACACATCACCAGGTGCGCATGCACATACACACACAAAGACACCATGGCATATGAACACACACACATACCACGGTGCACACACATCACCAGATGTGTGCACACACACACACACACACACACCACGTCATATGCACACACACAGACACTACAGTGAACACACACATCACCAGATGCACACACACACCACGGCATACACACACACACACACACACCAGATGTGTGTACACATACACACACACACACCATGGTGCGCACACACATCACCAGATGCATACACACACACACATCACCAGATGCATACACACACACACACACACACCATGGTGCGCACACACATCACCAGATGCATACACACACACACATCACCAGATGCATACACACACACACACACACACCATGGTGCGCACACACATCACCAGATGCATACACACACACAC
>PVJN01023646.1:6442-32334 GCA_004026805.1 Lasiurus borealis
CCCCCCCCCCCCCCCCCCCGCCCCGCCACTACCCCCATCTCACCCTCCAGCCTTAGTTAAACCAACCTGGCTCTGGCTAGTGTCATGGGGAGCAGAGATGAACAGCCCCATTGAACCCTGTGCAAATGCAAAATCGCAAGCAAACAAATGATTACTGTTTTAAGTAAGTTTTGGGGTTGTGTATTATATAGCAATGGATAATTAAAACAACTTGCATTAGTACTGGGATAGGAAGACAACTGCCATAAACATGCAACAGATTTCAAGGAGTTTCTCTCAGATAGTATACTAGTCTATGGGACCAGATCAAAGGCAGACATGTAGCCCTCTCTCAATTATTTACCTGAGGAAATAATTGTCCTGGGCTTTGAAGAATGAGTAGAGGGAATTTCAGTGAAATTCTCCATACCATCCCTTCAGGATTTTGGTTGGGATTGCATGAACATTAGAGATTAATTTGGGACAAATTGTCATCTTTGTCATGTTGAGTCTTTCTATTCAGAAATATAACTTCACTTTATTTACTCAAGTCTTTGCATTGTGTGTGTGTATGTGTGTGTGAGTGTGTGTAAACTTTCTGAAAATTGTTTTTCTGTTTGTTCATTTTAACAGTATCTGTGTGGGTCCAGTATTGGAATTTGAGATGAGTTGCTTTGGAGATTATCTAGGTCCTTGGACAATTATTTTGGTCCCAAAGAAAACAAGGTAAGAGTTTATATTTTCTGTGGTGATTTTGCAAGATTTAGAATGTTGATACTTGTTTAAGGTAGGGAGGAAGCTATTTCAGAGAAATTCACAGATATGTCAATTGGTTGTTTTCCAAGGTTTGTTCCTTAGCAATGCCCCTGTCCCACCTTCCTACACTCACCTTGGCAACAGGCAGCAAGCAGAGTTTACAAGTCACCTTCCAGCCACAGTTCTTTTTGGCCCCACTTCACAGAGGTAGGCTTGATGAGGTTGTCCTGGTGGCATCTCCTGCTGACAGCCCTTCAGCTCTGCTACTTCTATTCACAGTGTGGGGCTCTGGTTCTGTACAAGACACCATGTACTGATCTCCTAAGCACGTTTTTCCTCTTGTCATGTATTGAATTGCAGGCTGCTCAATTTTTCCCCAATCTGGTCCTTTTTGCACTTTGTCTTAAGAAGTTTCTCGGTCCTATATTTTCTTTGTTCTATCCCTGAAACAGAATTATTCCTATGTTTATATTACACTAGAAGCCTGGTGCATGGATTTGTGCACCAGTGGGGTCCCTCAGCCTGGCCTGTGTCCTCTCACAATCCAGGACCCCTTAGTGGATGTCAGATAGTCTCAGTTTGGCTAGATCCAGACAGGAGGGAGCCTGATCCTGTGTCTGACATCTGTCCCTTGGTGGTCAGTGTGCATCATAGTGACCAGTTGACCAGTTGTTCAGTTGTTTAGGCATATACATATACATACACATACATATACACACACACTAGAAGCCCAGTGCATGAAATTCGTGCACTGGTAGGGTCCCTCGGCCTGGCTGGCGATCAGGGCCAATGCCAATCAGGGCCTTCCTGCTGCCGACCAGGGCCTGCCTTCCCTGGAAGCCAGCCGAGGCCTTCCTTTATTCTCCATCTTTCCACTGGTGGTCGGCGCATGTCATAGTGAGGGATAGATCTCCTGGTCTTCTGGTTGAATTCCCATGGGGACACTTTGCATATTAGCCTTTTATATATGTAGATTATATACCTATTGTACATAGATTGGTAATTTCAGTGGTATTTGAAAGGATGAAAATACTTCCCCCCTTAAATAGGAAGTTACAGAACTACCATTCTTAGATATTTGATTATAAACAAATCTTAATAGCTCTCTATAAAATCCAAATGTCTTAGCTTAGGAGTCAGAACTCCTAAAAGTTTCACTCCAGCTCACCTTCTCACTATGTGCTTTTTATGTATCTGATATTTAGACTATTGCTATTTTTATTTTTTTTTAATATATTTTGATTTTCCGCAGAGAGGAAGGGAGAGGGACAGAGAGTTAGAAACATCTATGAGGGAGAAATATCGACCAGCTGCCTCTTGCACGCCCCCTAATGAGGATGTCCAACCAAGGTACATTTCTTGACCGGAACTGAACCTGGGACCTTTCAGTCTGCAGACTGATGCTCTAGCTCTCTGTACACTGAGCCCAACCCGTTTCTGCTAGACTTTTGCTATTTTTAGAATATATGCATAGTTTGCCATGTTGGGCATTTAATTTTGATTTCCTGACTTGAAAAGTTCATTTATCATATAGTTATTGAATGCCTTCTATATACCAAACACTGTAAATAGTAATGTTGTTTTTTAAAAAAATTATTTCAGAGAGGAAGAGTGAGATTGAGATAGAAACATAAGTTATGAGAGAGAATCATTAATTGGCTGCTTCCTGAATGCCTCCCTGGATATTTGAGCTGGAAAACAGGGCATGTGTCCTGATTTGGAATTGAACTATGACCTCCATAAGGTCAATGCTCAACCACTGAGCCATATCAGCCAGGCAACATTGTTTTTTAAGCCAATCATGCTTAAAATTTTAGAGGAGAATATTTTCTTTCATCAAAATTATATTTTAAGCCCTGGCTGGGTAGCTTAGTTAGTTAGAGAATCATGCTGATACAGCAAGGTTGAGGGTTCAATCCCTAGTCAGGGCACATACCAGAAGCAACCAGTGAATGTAAAAATAAGTGGAACAACAAATCGATATATTTTTCTCTCTCTCTCCCCCTAAATACAATTTAAAACACACATATAGAAACTATATTTTATTTATCTAGATGTGTAAAAGTATAACATTTTACACTGTGACAAAGTAATGTGCAGAGTCTTTGTATTGACACATGAACTTAGTTAACACCATTGGTTCACCCTGAACCAGACCATAATGCACTGGGGGATAAAGACACAAGCATTGTCAGTTGACAGTAGGTTAGAGTCAGAGCAATAACACTGGTAGAGTTTGTAGGTTTGTAATGAAGAATAATCCCATAAATAACTGGAAACAGCATGGCAAAGAAATATGGTAGATTCTGTCATTGAGCAATTATAGATACAACGTGCTATAGACTAAATGTTTGTGTCTCCCCACCCCCCTCCCTTACCCCTAAATATATATGTTGAAATTCTAACCTCCAATATGATGATATTAGGAGGTGGGGCCTTTTGCAGGGCCCTCATGGATGAGATTAGTGCTTTCTAAATGAGACCTCAGAGAGCTTACTTGCCCTTTTTGCCATGTGAGGATTCTGTGAGAAGATGACCATCCATGAATCAGTGAGTGGGCTCTTGCCAGATACTAAATCTACCAGTACCTTGATCCTGGACTTTCCATTCTCCAGAACTGTGAGAAAATGAATCATGTTCTTTATAAGCCACCTGGTCTATAGTACTTTGTAACAGAAGCTCGAATGGTCTATGAGAGAAAATTAGTCCTAAAAATTTCCAGCATGGAAGGACTGACATTATAGATTGAAAGGTCCTACCACTTTCTCAGCACAAAAGATGAGAAATCATCTAAATAAAAGTACATTATCATGTAATTTCAGTACACTTAGGTCAAAGAGATCTTCTGGGCATTCAGAGAGAAAAACTGTCATATACAAAGGGTCAGGGATGAGAATGGCCACAGGTTTCTCAGCAGATACACAGGAAGCCAGATGACAATGGGGTAGGATCTTTAAATTTCTGAAAATAAATGATTCCTGACCCAACTACATTGGATCTAGGAAATGAGGGAACCAGCACAGGTGAGAGGGAGAAAGCCCCAGACCAGTAGCCATGTGGGGCAGAGGGAACAGCAAGTCCTGATTTGTGTTGGGGAGAGAGGGGGAGAGGGGGCAGAAAGAGAGAGGGAGGGGGACCAGAATAGCTATCTTTAAGGAGATAGATTTGATAGAATACCTAATGAAAGGTTAATATGGTGGTATGCAGGCAGGCTAAGTAGCCATCTCAGAAAATAGATAAAGAAAAACTGAATTTATTTAAGGAAAGGGGAAAGGAATGGGATATCCAACAGGAAGAACTGTACAGTACTGAGCCGAAGTCAGTGATAATAGCACCCAGGAGCTGAAGTTTCATCCTTATATGCAGTTGTGGGATGGGGAGGAGGACTTGTCAGTGGGTTTGGGGACTGAGCTAGTGAGCTAAGCGGATGGCATGCAGGTATATGATCAGATGTCTTCAGGACAGTTTCCATTCCTTGTATGGTCTGACTCTGGTGTCCAGTAAGTTTTTCCTGGTCTTTTATTCTCCTGTGGCAGAAAGCTTACAAATGGCTAAGTATCATATTGCCCCATATTGTCCTAACACCTACTATCTTTGAAAAACATGTTGAGAGAAGATTTACATTTCTGGAAGAGAGTTTACGGTAAATTAATATAAGATACATAGAGAAATAAACAATTGCCAAAACAAATTCCACGAAAACAAAAAGTTGTACAAGAGGGGAAATATAATCATCCTATACTAAATGGCTCAGCAATGAAAAATATCTCATAGTGGTAACAATATAAAGGATATGTAAATACTGACTATTGATCTAATTAAAAGCTGAGACAATAATACATTATGGGAAGGAAGAAATATGTGAGAATATCTATGGGTGTGGTGTAAGTGCATGGGGCAGTAAGTATGTAACAGAACCATATTTTCATCTTTCATAATAGGCAGTTGATAGATATATAAAACTGAAAAAATTTTAGAATAGCAGTATTAAGAAGAATAGAAATATGGCTCTAAATACTAATAGAAACAGAAAAAAAAAGATTGAAAGTCAGTCCCTTGGAAATAAGATTTGGGAGGGAAGCAGATGAAATGCTTGGATTACTGTTTTTCATCAACTTTGTGGAATTATTTAATATTTTAAACTACACTAATAAAAGATAAAGATGCAAATTGACTGTACCTCTGCAATACCCACCAGCCAATCAGGTGTGGATATGCAAATTAATCCAACAAAGATGGCAGGTTAATTTGCATACACAAGCATCCAAGCGGCCGGGGGCGGGATGCTTGTATTATCACCATGGCGAAGACACAGGCATTTTGCACTGCCCCAGCCATTCAGAGCCTCTGGGCAGTGTGGGAAGACAGAAGGGCAGCTCCGGGTAGAGCCAAGGCAGTGAGGCAGCTCCAGGCCAATGCAAAGGCTGTACCAGCAGCCAGGGTAAGGAAGGTCCATTCTGCATGAATCTTTGTGAATGGGGTGTCTAATGAATATATAAACTGATTAAAAACAAAGTTACATTAAAATGTATTTGCAAATTATAAAATGATGGATAAAGACTATATTATTGATAATACTGACAATAAACTATTTTTTTTTTTAGTTGCTCTTATGGATAGAGCGTCAGCTTGCAGACTGAAGGGTCCTGGGTTCGATTCTGGTCAAGGGCATGTACCTTGGTTGCGGGCACATCTCCAATAGGGGGCGTGAAGGAGGAAGCTGATCGATGTCTCTCTCTCATCGATGTTCCTAACTTTCTATCCCTCTCCCTTCCTCTCTGTGAAAAATCAATAAAATATATTAAAAAAATGATAATTTAATATTAGAAAAAGTTATAGTTCTGTAGCTACAAAATGGAAATCAAATAGCTTACAATTGATTTAAAATGTTTCATGTTTCCCTAAACCAATATGATGGTTACCAAATCAAAAGGAAAAATATGCTAGCTAATCATCATAGCATAAGCTTTTTTCCTAATATGGTATAAACAGTTTTAACATTCTTACTGTATGACATCTTAGGGTTTGTATTTTATTAACTCTCAGAGGAAGATTAGTAAAGTATCATGTGCTTTTTTTTTTAACCACGTTGCTACCCAACTTCATTTAGAGTTTTGAAAAGCCCATGCTCCTTACATTATAATTAAGTAGTGGTATAATCTGATCTGGATTTGTGTCTGAAATAATTACAGGCAATCTCACAGTGAGGTTTGCCTTGAATTTTTGTTTCATGAGTTAATTCTCCTGGAAAATAAAAACTTTCTAGAAATCCTGTTTTAAAAGTCTTCTGTGAATTTCACAGATATTCTCAAAGAGTATAGTATTATTTGTTCCAAAACTCATGTCCCCCAATTTGGTATCAACTACCAAGGCTAGTCACCTCTCATGGTGCACCCCTTTGTGGACTGTGTGTACAGCCTTGTTGTAATTAAGTCCTGATTGTTGTTGGTATCACTATGGGGAATTGACCTCCAAGCCAATTGGTTGTGAGGATCAGCTGTGTCTATGCCAGGAGAACTTCTGTGCTGGAGCTCTCAGAAGGTTCCTTATGTTTAGTCTGCACCCATCTGCAATTTACAATCCTACAATTCATCATTTTACATTTTTATACTTTCTGCATGTCAATTACACATCTTTCTAAAATGCAAATGGTGAAAAACCCAAATGGTGATGGCCTAATATTTTCCCCCTTAATAACTGAGATCAAGAGAAGGAAACTGGCCGAAACCGGTGTGGCTCAGTGGATAGAGCTTCGGCCTGCAGACTGAAAGGTCCCAGATTCGATTCCGGTCAAGGGCATGTATCTTGGTTGCAGGCACATCCCCAGTAGGGGGCATGCAGAAGGCGGCTGATCGATGTTTCTCTATCTCATCGATGTTTCTAACTCTCTATCCCTTTCCCTTCCTCTCTGTAAAAAATCAATAAAAATATATAAAAAAATTTAAAAAAGAAAAAAGAAAGAAAAGGAAGCTATAGTGGAGAGAAGAAAAAGGTTAGGAGTGTGTGTGTGTGTGTGTAAGCAATGGTGGGTGGCTATGAGAGTGTGAGGACAGAATGGGATGCTGTGCACATGGGAAAGGGGGAAGAAGGATGTGGAAAGAAACCGTGTTGGTCCCTAAGACAAAGTTTAAGAGGGTATGTAAATAGGATCATGAGCACAATTGAAGAGGTTAAACTTCATTTTTAAAAAAAAATTAATAAATCTTTAATGTTCAGATTAATACAATTGTTCCACTTTTTTTCCCCCGTAGCTTTCCTCCACCTGGGTCCCACCCCACCCTCTACCCTTACCTCCCTCCCCATTGTCCTCATCCATAGGTGTACGATTTTTATCCAGTCTCTCCCCTCACCCCCCTCACTCCTTTTCCCCTGAGAATTGGCAGTCTACTCTCTTTCAATGCCCCTGATTCTATTATGTTCACCAGTTTATTCTGTTCATCAGATTTTTTATTAACTTAATTTTTAGATTCACTTGTTGATAGATATATATTTCTTATTCATAATTTTTCTCTTTACCTTTTTCTTCTTCCTCTTTCTCTTCTTAAAGAATACCTTTCAGCATTTCATATAATACTGGTTACGTAGTGATGAACTCCTATAGGTTTTTCTTATCTGTGAAGCTCTTTATCTGACCTTCAATTCTGAATGATAGTTTTGCTGGGTAGAGCAATCTTGGTTGTAGGTTCTTGCTATTCATCACTTTGAATATTTCTTGTCACTCCTGTCTGGTCTGCAATGTTTCTTTTGAGAAATCTGCTGACAATCCTATGGGTGCTCCCTTGTAAGTAATTAACTGTTTTTCTCTTGATGTTTTTAATATTCTCTTTGTCTTTTGCTCTTGGTATCTTTCTTTTTTTTAAATATATTTTTATTGATTTTTTTACAGAGAGGAAGGGAGAGAGATAGAAAGTCAGAAACATCGATGAGTGAGAGACATCAATCAGCAGCCTCCTGCATCCCCCACAGTGGAGATGTGTCCGCAACCAGGATACATGCCCTTGACCAGAATTGAAATTGAGACCTTTCAGTCCACAGGCCGACGCTCTATCCACTGAGCCAAACCGGTCTTGGCTGCTCTTGGTATCTTAATTATGATGTGTCTTGTTGTGGTCCTCTTTGGATTCCTTTTGTTTGGGGTTCTGTGTGCATCCTGGACTTGTGAGTCTATTTCTTTCACCAGGTAGGGGAAGTTTTCACTCATTATTTTTTCAAATAGGTTTCTAGTGTCTTGCTCTCTCTTTTCTTCTGGCACCTCCATGAATCTGATGTTGGTATGCTTGAAGTTGTCCCAGAGGTTCCTTATACTATCTTCAAATTTTTGGATTCTTTTTTCCTTTTGCTTTTCCAGTTGAGTATTTTCTTTGTGTTTCAAATCTTTGACTTGATTCTTGCATTCTTCTAGTTTGCTGTTAGGTCTCTGTATAATATTTTTTATTTCAGTCAGTGTATGTTTAATTTCTAGTTGGTCCTTTTTCATCTCCTCTTGGGTCTTGATAAATGTATCCATCTTTTCTAGGAAATTCTTGAAAAACCTTATAACTGAGGTTTTGAATTCTATATCCAGTCGTATATTTTTCTCTATTTCTTTTGTTTATGATTTGTTTCTTTGTCTCCACATTTTGCTACTTCCCTGAGTTGGTAGAGTAGCTTTGTGTGGTAGGTGTCCTATATGGCCCAGTAGCTCCGCCTTCCCCATTACCTGAGGTGGACTCTCTTGGTGCACCCCTTTGTGGACTGTGTGTACAGCCTTGTTGTAATTAAGTCTTGATTGTTGTTGGTATCACTATGGAGAATTGACCTCCAAGCCAATTGGTTGTGAGGATCAGCTGTGTCTATGCCAGGAGAACTTCTGTGCTGGAGTCAGCCTTATGATACAAGACTTGCAAGATTGCAAAAGCCTCTGTGCTCAATTTGGATGGAGCAGAGTCTCAGGGCTGAGCAGACAGTCTTGGTTTCCTGTCAGCCCTGCCCTATGCAGCCCCTGGGACTCAGTGTCCCTCGATAATCACTGTGGCCCTCTCTGTGCACACTCATGCTTGTGTGCCTGTAGACCTCTGTTTTTTGCTTCTCCCCTGAGTTTCCGTGAGCTCTGGGGACCCAGGGTCTTGCCAGAAACTGGGAATCAGTGCATTCGGAAGTGGAGTTCAGTGCAGTCAGGAGGTTCCCTCTTCCTCCTCCTAGAGAAAGCCAGAGGCACAATCAGCAATCAGTCCTCTCTGCACAGTGTCATGTGAGCCTCCAGACCTCTGTCGTTCACAGCTCCCCTGAGTTTCTGTGCACTCCTTTTTTTCCTGATAGTCCAGACTCCCCTGTATGAGTTTCTCTCACATCTGGGGTTCAGTGCAGTTGGAACTGGGGTTCAGTGCAGTCAGGAGTTTCCATCTCCCTCCTGCTAGAAGAAGCCAGCCAGGCACGCCCCTGCCTGTTCTCTCCACACACGTGTCTCCATACCTCAGCTTTTTGCAGCTCTTATGAGTCTCTGTGAGCCCCTCTCTTTCCTTCTAGTTGTAGAATTTCCACTCAGCCAGCTTTCCTGTGGTTCTGGATGATGTCTATTCTGTCCTTTAGCTGTAGTTTTGAAGTTGTTGTGGGAGGCAGCATTTTAGGTATTCATCTATGCTGCCATCTTGGTTTTTCTAAACTTCATTTTAAAATGAGGCCTTGACTCAGTGTTTAGGCTCACAGTCCATTCCTATCTATAGCATTTGATTCTAGATAATATAATGGGGAAACATAGATACTTCAGTTGTCTCAGAAGGCCTTTCCTGACCTCCTTAATTCTTCCAGTTATATTTTTTCTTTCAATTGTTTTATGAGATTGAATTTTACACATATTTGTGTAATTCATTTATTTTATTCTCAATCACTATACTATAAGTTCACTAAAAGGAAGCACCTGTGTTTTTTGGCTAATAACTGTATCCCAGATTCTGCACGAATAGTGTTTGAATGAATCAATAAGAATATATTTTAACTGGGAAGATCACCTCAATCCAACAGAAGTCACTGGCATGGAAAATGTTAAAAGAAAGAGAATAGATTCTATCACTAAAAAGACACCTTTTGACTTTGGATTCCCTTGCTGAAAGGAATATTTGCCACAGAGCAGAGTGGCGTCACCTTGTGGCTGGTACACTTTTGTGAAGTGATTGTGTACAGGCTGATGAATGGGACTTTCTTGTTGCTTCAGAAATGGCACTAGGCCTATTGCCAAAGACAAAGGTGATAAGAACCCTGTATCCCGAAGAGAGTTTCCACAACTAGAAAATTACCCCACTTTACTCCAGCCCATCTGAGCAGAAGATTGAAGAAGAGGAAGAAGGGACCTTGAGGTCAGAGATGGCAGCCTGGTGAGAGTGAGATTCACAGTGAGAGAGCACCCCTTTCATTGCAGGAGGTACCCTTATTCTCTTTCAAGCCAAGAGGGGAGAGTGTTAAAAAAAATGATTCTGAAAGATTGAGGGTGCCAACAGGGAGGGGCAGGTATTATTGATCTGCCCTGTGCCTGCTTTGAATGAGGAAAATGAAGAGGAGATGAGTTTGGGGGAAGAGGGAGGGAATGGCAGAGGTACAGCCTGCTCTCCTATTATTTGGTGTTACAGGACTGGTGGTATATAGCTGGCAATGACTGGGACCACTTTGCTGGGACCCTGCCCCTGAACCGCCCCTGCCCCATCATAGAACCACCAGGTCAAACTCATAGCTCGTAGGCCCCTTGCCTTATTTATTTGATCCATGTTAGCCTTCGAGTTTGACATGCTTGCTGTAGAACCAAAGATTGAAGGGAATGTAATGCCAAGAAATAAAGGTCAGGTGAGGGAAAAGATAAACTGGAGCCAGACTTCACATCTTAATACATATAGGAATCCTATAGTTGGAGGCTCCTTGGGACCCTACAAAGAATTCACAAGACAGCTCTGTCACACTGAGGCATAGACAATGAGTGAGGGTTAGTCTGAGAAACAAATTATTCTAGAGTCAGATTCTCAATACCATATTCAGTTCAAATCTCATGCATCCTGAGAAATAAGGTTGTGCAAATACAAAAGCAATTCTGGAATAAGCTTCTTGCAAATATGATCTGCCCTAGACCATTCTGACTTGCTCCTTGGCATCTTCACTGAAGAATTAACTGCAAAGTAAATTGAATTCCCCACCGTGACCAGCCAAAATTCTATCCTCACCTTTGTTGGTGCAGCACCTGTACAGGTGTGCCTTGCTCTTGGCTAGAGTTGTACTCACAAATAACTGCATGTAAATGAAGTGTCATTAAATCATACATAATTTTAGTATAACATAGGAATTTTTTATTCAATAGAAAGCTATCATGAATTTATTCTAGCTATAATGAGTTCAAAGTTTACATAATCGTGTTATTACCAAAGCTTAGATTTTCTTATATTTACAATTCATATGAGATCAGTATGTAAGTACATGCTGCATTAATTTACAACTGGTCACCAGACTTGTTTCTTGCAACTGTTTTAAGTTTCTCACAAATATTAGTGGAAAAGAAGTTGTTACTTGTGGATAAATTGCCCCAAGTCCTGTTTTAGGCATTTTGTAAGTTAGGATTTCTACCTGCAAGCAATAGGTGCTTACTCTGACTGATTTAAGAAAAACAATTTATTCAACAAATATTAGGTTTTTCTTAGAACCATTGGGAGGGTGAGGCAGCAAAGTTTGAAGGCAACAAAGCCAGAAACAAAACCCAAAATCATGCTAAGAAATGGGTTTAATGAAGTTATCCCTTCCTGCTTCTAGGCAGATATTGCAACTTCCACCGCTGAGCTTCTCAGACCCAGAATGGACTGCTGCTGCAAGCTAGCACTGCGGCCACTGCTCACTTCAGAGTTCTGACCGTCCTCGCCTGCTGCTGCCAAACCTGTTACTAGAATGGACCCCCTGTAGACCCTAAATGTCATTAGCTGCTGATTCAAAGTCTGGGGAAAGTAGACCCGATTGGCAGAGTCTATGTCACATGCTTATGCTCAGTAGCAAAAGAGGCTGGTAAGTGGGACTCAGCACTGTTAGCTTCTGTAGTGGAAAGCTCTGCCTAATAAGTGGGGGAAAGGGGACTCTGAGACACAAGAGCCTCAGCAGAACATGTACAATAGACGTGTTGGATTGAGATGCATGCTAGAAATTCAAGGGAAGTTACTGAATAGACTGTTGGATATGTGGGCCAGGAGCTCAGGGCAAACTTAAGGGTGGGAAATATGAGAGTCATCATTGTGTAGATGCTATTTAAAGTTTTGGAACTGAGCAAGATCGCCTAAGGAGAGTGTATAGATAGGGAAGGCAGTGTAGAATGGAGTTCAATTCTTGGGGACAGGAGAAGGAACCTGCAAATGACTATGAAGGAGCACACAGTTGGTGGGTCCTAGACTCACATCTCAAGAACCTTGGAAGCCACTTAAAGTTTCACAAGGGATGAAATGATTGGCTATCAAATTATGGTGAAAAGAGAATTAACCTCGCCCGGCCAGGTTGGCTCAGTGGTTGAGCTTCCGCCAAAGGATCCAAGAGGTCACTGGTTTGATTCCTGGCCAGGGCACATGCCCCCGGTATGCAGGAGGCAGCAAATCAAAGATTCAAAGATTCTCTTTCTCAACAATGTTTCTTTCTCTCTCTCATCTCCTCTCTCTCTCTCTCTCTCTCTCTCTCTCTCTCTCTCTCTCTCTCTCTCTCTAATTGTATTCTTTAAAATAGGGTCACTGCCTCATTAGAACAAAGAATTATCCAATCAATGGTCCCTGCTGTATCTGTACTGGAGATGTCCACAACCTACACAGTTCACACCTGCAGAATGCTTGGGAAGTACTTTGATGGATGGGAGCAACTTTCAGTAACATAGGGAATGATACTCCTTTGTGCAACACTGTTGCTTTTATCTTGCAACACAAAGGCAAGTTCTCTTTGCCCAATGACACAACATTTCATTAACAGTGTGCTTTTCTAGCCAGGAGGTTGGTACTATGGCATGATCTTTGAACAGCATGGCAGCCTTCTGAGGAAAAATGACACACTATATATATGGACATTTATCTTGTTTAATTAGAAAAGGCCATGAGGCTTTTTGTCTTGTTTTATTTTGTAAACAACAATCATTGATATACTGGTCAAAGGAGCCACATTTATAATAAGAGAATGAGGAAAAAGAAAAAAAAATTCAATTAATATTGATTAAAAGCAGTAGTGGGGGAGAGGGCAGACCTGCAGAGGAGGGCAGTTAAGGGTGACCAGGCCTGTAGGGAAGGGAAGTTAGGGGCAATCAGGCTGGCAGAGGACTAGTTAGGCATCAATCAGGCTATCAGGGGAGTGGTTAGGGGTGATTAGGGTAGGCAGAAGTGGTTAGGGGCAATCAGGAAGACAGGCAGGTGAGCACTTGGGAGCCAGCAGTCCTGGATTGTGAGAGGGATGTGCGACTGCCTGGTGGAATCAGGTCTAAACGGGCAGTTGGACATCCCTTGAGGGGTCCCAGATTGGAGAGGGTACAGGCTGTGCTGAGGGGCACCTCCCCCCCCACCCCCGCATGAATTTGTGCACCGGGCCTTTAGTATAATTAATAAACACTAAAATCTGTATTTTTGGCATTTTTCCCCCACTATGAATGGCCCACCCATTGAGTAAACATTTAGCTGACAAGGAGGGTTTCTCAAAGTTTTTGTGTTGGTTAATGGTTCAAAATTTATATATCTCCTTTTATAGGATAGAAGCAATTTCATGGAAGTTATTTGAAATACCAGACACATTTGAAATAACATCCTGTGGAAGATGGAGGTAGTACGGACACTCTGATAATAATAATAACAAAAAAAGAATGGAAAATTAATATGTAGTGCATGTAAATTGAAAAGTATATTTGCATCAAGACTCCTTTTCAAGTTTTATAATTTACATGATTTATTCTTTTATTTGGTCATTTCTTTACTTATCTCACAAAGAATTAGAAGTAGTCCTTAAATAAATATTAAAATATAAATAATTTAAAATGTAAATAGGAGTAAGCCAAGACCTTGAAAAAATGTACAGCATTCAGAAATGAAGACAAAAAGGATAAAAGAAGTTGTATTAGCTAAGCTAAATAAATATTTAGAAATTGAATTCATTTTTCTTGACTATTACATTTTCTCTAAGCTATTGAAAACCATAACCATAAAGTTTGGAGAGTGTAGGGCAAGTCCCTCAGCAGACTTATATAAGTGCTTTGCACTTTGTAGACATTTAATAAATTCCTGTTGAACTGAGAAAGTTTTTCAAGCTTTAGTAGTTAGAACATGAGACCAATCAATTATTAAGTCTTTATGCTATTATTATAATAAATTTTTGTTGTATTTGTTTTTATTTTTCTAATTTTAAATGTAGTATATGTTCATTGTATATAATTATGTATTTGGATATAAAAATTTAAATCTCACATATCATCAAGTCTAAGGGGAAATAACAGTAAAGTATATTTTTCTTCATTAAGTTTCTCTTATCCATGACCTACTCTTCCCTGTGAGGGAGGAGAAAGAAGATGATGACATACCATAAAGTTACTGAATAGGGATCAGAAAACCTACATCCAGTCAGGGCTCTGCTACTAGCTGAACTAGTTCATGGCAGGTAAATAGATTTCATTTAAGCCAGATCTCTGACTGATAGAAGCTGCCTGGAGTGCTCTTTGGTCACATCTGGATTCAGCAGGAAAAAATACCACAATGTGAACATAATTTTGCCAGTGGCCACTCTGGAGTCTATGATTAAATTTATTAGTGATATGGATTGAACTGTGGTAAGCAGTTAGACTCCATGAGCTGAGCAAGGATGATGAACCAGGTACCGAAGGTCAGCAGGTCAGAAAGCCCTGGGTGGCTAACAATGTGCAAAACTGGGCAAACAAGGACTTTGACCCCAGGGTGAGCATTCCTCCCCTAGTATGTGGTTGGTCATGTGGTTTAGACCCTCCCCCGACCTTTTCTCCCTTGGCATGTTGCTAGTCATGCAGGTTAGACCCCCTTAAAGGAGTAACAGAAAAGGGAGCCAGAAAATAGCCCTTAAATATTAAGTACTCGGGACAATGAGGTTCGAATGGAATCAAATATATCTAGGCTTCAGTTGTGTTTCAGGTCTAGGCCCAGAAAAGCATCAAAACCAGACAGGAGACACTATGGCTGACATCAGGACCAGCTGTGTTGATTAATGACCTCCTGCCCTGGCACCGACAAGTCAATGAAGACCATGACCCTGAAAGAACACACCTGCAAAGCTGATGAATAATCTATTGAGATAATCCCTGAGACCGATAGATAAATTACCCTTAAGACAGAGAACCCAGCCCAAACCGGTGTGCCTCAGCTGTTAGAGCGTCGGCCTGCGGACTGAAAGGTCCCAGGTTCGATTCTGGTCAAGGGCATATATCTTGGTTGCAGGCACATCCCCAGTGGGGGGCGTGCAGGAGGCGGCTGATTGATGTCTCTCTCTCATAGATGTTTCTACCTGTCTATCCCTTTCCCTTCCTCTCTGTAAAAAATCAATAAAATATATTAAAAAAAAAAAAAGACAGAGAACCCAGTACCCAGCTCTCTCTGGAGCACACCAGCACCTTTCCTCACCCTCTTCCACTAGAAGCATTTTCCTTTCCTCTCTTTCTCCTAAGTTTGCCTCTGTAACTTGTTCTCTGAACCCATGCAGATTATTTGTGACTTCCTAAATAAACTTTTGCTTGTATTTGTCTTAGCTCTGAATTTTTTCTTAGCCAGAACTCAGGGGACTGAAGTTGCTGAATTGAGATCCATTTGCCGGTAACATTTTGGTGCCATTTTCACCACCAACAGTGTCTTTCAACTCTAATGTATTATTATTTCTATAGTGTCTTTCAACTCTAATGTATTATTATTAGGTAAAGAAACATCATAGTTGAAGTTCTCAGGAATATTTTTAAATACAGGTTTTATTGTTTAGGTATGGCAAGGCCAACAGATCAGGAGATGACTGCCAAGAAAATGAGAACTTATACTCACAGATCCTGAGAGGAAAGGGCACATCCCATCATGAGGATCACACAGGGAAGCACGGGGTAAGTCAGAGGCAGAGGAAGTAGGGGGAAATGTTGGCAAGACCCTTGACTGTGGTTTCTGCAAAAAAGAAACAGTTTTAGGATTATCTAATTCCAGTAATTCCAGTGGGGTCTGGAGCTCAGGAGCTGTCCCCTAGTTGTCTGTCTGGTAGCCAGCCCTGGGGTGATTAGGGCAGGGGAACAGCTTCCCTGAGTGTGGGAGCAGGGAGGAGGCAGTTGCGGGTGTGAGCCCTGGATTGGTTGGTTTGCAGTCCCTCTGGAGTCATCAAGGCCCCGATTCCAAAGCCTTAAGATACAGAAAATAAAAAGACATGGTTAACACAAGGCACTTCTTAGAATATGAATTCTTTCTTGCATTTCATTTAGGTCAATACAGTGTCTGTTACTGCTATGAATACCTTTGATTATGGGTAGAAAATGTAAGCAACAGGTAATAATCTGTTCTTTTCTAAATGGGAGAGTGCTCAGACATCTGAAAGAGATATCCCCTAAACACTCCTATATTGTTTTGGTTGTAATAATAGCAGTTTGGATGAAATTGTCCACTGTTAACAACAAGTTTGTGACCTGTTATTGAATATGTTCATAATATTACTCAGTTTATTGTTGAGACTGTCAAATCCAACCAATCAGTTTATGACTACCCATCTGGTAGCTAGGTAGGCATCATGATAATATCTAAAGAGAAAGACAGTCAATATCAAAGATTATTATATCTTACTAGAGGTCCAATGCATGGGGGGGGGGGAGGTGTGGGGAGGAGGGGAGGGGTTGTCCCTTAGCCCAGCCTGCCCCCTCTTGCAGCCCTGAAGCCCTTGGGGGATATAGCTGTGATACATCTTATAATTGCTTTTACTGCATGCCATAAATTTTTTAAAATATATTTTATTGATTTTTTACAGAGAGTAAGGAGGAGGGATAGAGAGCTAGAAACATCAATGAGAGAGAAACATCAATCAGCTGCCTCCTGCACACCCCCTACCGGGGAGGTGCCCAAAACCAAGGTACATGCCCCTGACCGGAATTGAACCTGAGACCTTTCAGTCTGCAGGCTGACACTCTATCCACTGAACCAAATCAGTCTCAGCCATAAATATTTTTAAAGCTGTTTTCATTTATCTCAAGGTAGTTTTTTTATTTCTTTGTTGATCCATTGAGTATTTATTAGCAAGTTGTTTAATCTCTGTTTAATTGTCCTCCCACCCCCATCCCCACCCCCAATTTTCTTCTTGTATTTTCTACTTTCATGTTATTTTGGTAAAAAAAAAAATACACTTAAATATATGTACTTGAGTTTATTGAGGCTTGTTTTTTGGCCTATCCTGGAAATGTTCCATATGCACCTGAGAAAAATGTGTAACCTGTAGTGTTAGATAAAATGTTCTAAAAATATCTATTAAGACAGTTGGATCTAATGTAGCATTTAAGGCTAGTATGAGATTATTTTGAAATACAGAATAATGAGGTTAAAGAAAAAGAAAAAGCAAGACACTAGATAAAATAGCATGCTTAGCTCGCTGGGGGTTGTGGCCAGCATGCAAACCACCACAGGCCCTCTCGCCCAGGCCACCGCATGCTCCAAGGGAGCCCCCACCCTGATCCAGGACACTCTTCAGGGCAAACCAGCTGGCCCCACTCGTGCACCAGGCCTCTATCCTATCTAATCCTATATAATAAAAGACTAATATATAAATTGACCATCACTCCAACACACAAGATGGCTACCCCCATGTGGTCAAAGATGACTGGCCCCATGTGGACCTAAGATGGCCACCACAAGATGGTCAGCAGGTGAGGGCAGTTGGGATGGACCAGGTCTGCAAGGGAGTGCAGTTGTGGGTGATCAGGCCAGCAGGGGAGGGCAGTGAAAGAGAACAGGCTTGCAAGGGAGGGCAGTTGGGGATGATCAAGCCTGCATGGGAGGGCAATTAGAGGTGACGAGGCCTGCAAGGGAGAGTAGTTAGGGTCAAAGAGTCTGGCAGGGGAGCAGTTAGGCATCATTCAGGCTGGCAGGGAAGTGGTTAGGGGGTGATCAGGCTGGCAGGCAGAAGCCGTTAGGGGCAATCAGGAAGGCAGGCAGGCGAGCAGTTGGGAGCCATCAGTCCTGGATTGTGAGAGAGATTTCCTACCAGGATTGGGCCTAAATGGGTAGTTTGACATCTTTTGAGGGGTCCCAGATTGGAGAGGGTGCAGGCTGGGCTGAGGGACACACCCCCCTGTGCATGAATTTCATGCACTGGGCCTCTAGTATATTATAAATGTCACATGACTTAAGAAATTATCCAAGTGTATTTACTTGTAGCTTTGAATTGTAACCACAGAGAGTTGGTCAGGAAAGAGTAGTCCCCAGACACTCAGTGAATTAACATTGGAAACAGATGGTATGAGCAGTTTGAAGCTGAGCCAAGCTCTTTAGATTACAAAGCAATCTTTAAACTCACTTTGCTATTCATGGAGAGAGATACATCATACCTATTAACTTACCTAATTATCCTTAGCTATCAATATGAGGTTCAGCCTTCTTCTCTTTTAACTTTCATTTCATAGGCATATGAAATGGCATATAATATTAAAAAGATGTCTTACAGTGGGTTAATGATTTCTGTTCAATATCTTTAAAATATTACTTCAGGGAGAACCCAAAATGGCAGCATAGGTAAACACCTAAACTGCTGCCTCACACAACAATTTAAAAAATATAGCTAAAAGAGAGAATGGACATCATCTAGAACCACAGGAAAACTGGCTGAGTGGAAATTCTACAACTAGAAGGAAAGAAAAGAGCTCATGGAGATTCAAAGGAGCTGCAAAAAGCTGAGGTACAGAGGTGCATGTGTGGAGAGGATGGGTGATGGAGTGCCTGGCTGGCTTCCCCTAGTGGGAAGAAGACAGAAACTTGAGCCTGTATTAACCCCAGATTTGACTTCACTGAACCTCAATTCTGGGTGAAACTCATACAGGGGGAGTCCAGCCTGTTGAAAAAAGGGAGGAGTGCACCGAAACTCAGGGGAACCACAAAAGGCAGAGGTCTGGAGGCATGTGCACAAGTGCATTTAGAGAGGACTGACTGCTGATTGTGCCACTGGCTTTCTCTAGGGGAAGGAAGAGAGAAGCTCCTTACTGCACTGAACCCCAGTTTCAGGTAAGACCCTGGGGACCCAGACTCATACAAGTCCCCAGAACACACTGAAACTCAGGGGAGCTGTGAAAGGCAGAAACTCAGGGGAGGCTCAAGTGCGTATAGAGAGGGCTGCAGCAATTACCAAGGGATACTGACACCTAGGGGCCTCATAGGGCAGGGCTGATAAGAAGACAAGGCTGTCTGCTTAGCCCTGAGACTCCACCCCATCCAAGCCCAGCAAAGAGGCTTTTGCAATTTGCAAGTCTTGTATCATAAGGCTGACCCCAGCACAGAAGTTCTCCTGGTGTAGACACAGCTGATCCAATTGGCCTAGAGTTCAATTCCCCCCAGTGATACCAACAACAATCAAGACTTTACAACAAGGCTGTATACACAGTCCACAAAGGGGTGCACCAAGAGTGTCCATCTCAGGTAACGGGAGGCAGAGCTACTGGACCATATAGGACACCTAGAACACAAAGCTATTCTACCAACTCAGGGAACAGTGAAATATGTAGAGACAAAGGAATAGATCACAAAAGAAAGAAATGGAGGAAAACAAACAACTAGATATAGAGTTCAAAATCACGATTATAAGGTTTTTCAAGAATTTCCTAGAAAAGATCGATAAATTTAGTGAGACCTTTGAGGAGATGAAAAAGGACCAACTAGAAATTAAACATACACTGACTGAAATAAAAAATATTATACAGAGACCTAACAGCAAACTAGAAGAATGCAAGAATCAAGTCAAAGATTTGAAATACAAAGAGCAGAAAATACTCAACTGGAAAAGCAAAAGGAAAAAAGAATCCAAAAATTTGAAGGTAGTGTAAGGAACCTCTGGGACAACTTCAAGCAAAGTAAAATCAGAATTATAGTGGTATCAGAAGAAGAGAGAGAGAAAGATACTGAAAACCTACTTGAAGAAATAATGACTGATAACTTCCCCCACCTGATGAAAGAAATAGACTTACAAGTCCAGGAAGCACACAGAACTCCAAACAAAAGGAATCTAAAGAGGACCACAACAAGACACATCATCATTAAAATACCAAGAGCAAAAGACAAAGAGAGAATATTAAAAGCAGCAAGAGAAAAACAGTTAATTACCTATAAGGAAGCACCCATACAATTGTCAGCTGATTTCTCAACAGAAACTATGTAGGCCAGATAGGAGTGGCAAGAAATATTCAAAGTGATGAACAGCAAGAATCTATAACCAAGATTACTCTACCCAGCAAAGCTATCATTCAGAATTGAAGGGCAGATAAAGAGCTTCACAGACACGAAAAGCTGAAGGAGTTCACCACCACCAAACCTCTATTACATGAAATGCTGAAAGAAAGGAAGAAGAAAAGGTAAAAATATAAATTATGAACAACAAACACATATCTATCAACAAGTGAATCTAAAAATCAAGTGAATAAAAAAATCTATGAACAGAATAAACTGGTGAATATAATAGAATCAGGGGTATAGAAAGGGAGTGGACTGACAATTCTCAGGGGGAAAGGGGTGAGAGGGGTACAGGAAGAGACTGGACAAAAATTGTACACCTATGAATGAGGACAATGGGGGGAAGGGAAGGTCATAGGGTGGGGTGGGAATTGGGTGGTGGGGAGTTATAGGGGGAAACAAGAGGAACAATTGTAATAATTGAACAATAAAGATTTATTAAATTAAAAAATTATTACTTCAGAATAACAGAATTTATTGAATAGCACTTATATGAATTTGCTCAGCATGTTGGTCTCTGTAGAACTGATGGCTTCCACTCCTCTCTTTTTTGAAGCCACGTTAATATGCTGGGTAACAGACTCAGCTTTGAACAATGATCAAAGAATATTGTAAAACATGTGAATCTAAAAGGCTAGAATATGATGCCACTAATTTAAAAAAGTTATCCTCCAAAAACCTCTGCAGCTTGGGTACAACATGCCTGTTTCAGTGAACATTTTGTAAGGAGTGAAATGTAGAATTTCCTTTTCTTCCTCTACTTCTGCAAAGGCATATCCTGCCCCCCTACAGATTTGCTGAACAATTCTTTTTCTTTTGTTCAATAAATGTTAATTGCTGTTTAAATTGTCCTATTTATAAACACAATATGGGGTTTCTTGGCCTCATGATATTAAACTGTAGCATAGCAGTGTAGGCAAGATCATGGGAACCAGAAAAAGGCCAGGCTTTTACACTAGCCAACACTTTTTAGTTGAAAATATTATTTTATACACATAGAACACTTATAAAATCTACTTACTTGTAAACACAGTAAAGTCCTGTTATTTACAATTCTATAAAGCTCTAAGTAGATTTAAAAAATAGAAAAAAATTCTAATTGAAGTCAATAAGGCATTTTAAAATTGCAGACAGCTCTTTTTATTCAATGTCAAAGCTAATTCTCTGCAAATACAATACAATATGACACTTTATATTTATTTCTGCTTTATATATTTTTAAAAAGAAGCCACCTATCAATAGTACTTTATTTTGCAAAATAACAAACAGAGCAAAAAACTTTTAATTAATTGCAGTAAAACATAAAGTAGTTCTCAAGTGGAAAATTTATCATCTTTAACATGCTGAGCAATTTTCCTTTATTATAAAAACTTAGTGACCCTATGCTCTGATTCATGTACATTGAAAGGAAATTAATTAGAAGATGGCCAGCAGGGCAGGACTGGGCCAGATGGGTCAGACATGCCCTGGAGCCAACCTCCCGCAGTCCCTCCCCAGCCAACGGCACCTGGGGTGGCACTGTGGCCCAAAGGGCATCTGCGGAGTGAATGGGTTCTTCTGACAGGTGGGGTCCCTCAGTCTGGCCTTCTGAGATCAGACCAAAACCAGTTCTCTGACATCCCCTGAGGGGTCCTGAGTGTAATAGGTTACTCTGCAAAGTTGCTATTGTACAGGGTGTGGAATGCCAACACAGTGCACAGTAAATCAGATTCAGGCTGACAGTGCCTCAGCAATAACATAACCCACTGCCACAGGTGGAATCGCATGCCCCCACAAGGAATTGGACTTCCTCTCTGGTTTTGGGATGTGTCACCCAAGAAGTCACTGTAGCTCAGCAACTCCTGCATTGAGCATCTGCCTCCTGGTGGTAAGTGCGCATCATAGCTAGCAGTCAAATGAACACTTAGCATGTTAGCCTTTTATATATATATAGAACACTTGTTCACCTATTAAGGACCAAGGCCAGATGTTATATCCTCCAGGTTGGGTTACAGTCAAATCTGATAACATCTTTGAATACCTAGGACCCAATTTGGAACTGGATACATGATTCATATACCATAGATATTTGTCAAATAATAATAAACTCTTGGCCAGGAGTTGATAATCATTGAAACTGAGTGATGGGTTCATTACACTGTTTTTTCTCCTCTCATTTATATTTTTAAATTTTCTGTAATAAAAAGTGAAAACATTTATGTTCACCTAAAGTCAAGCGAAAGTGTGGTCAAATATGATCCTGAGGTTTCTGGCTGAAGCAAACCAGTAGTTGGCGGTGCAGTTCCCTGGGGTGGATGTGAGTACGCATATGCATGGGCTAGCTTGGAGGGGGTTCCTTTTGGCACCAGTGAAAGTTTTTCGAAGGTCAGTAATATGGATGAAAGAATAAATTTTGATTTCAGCACCTTTAGTTTTAATTACTTGAGGGCATCTCCAGTCAGCTGTGCAATAAATTAAAATCTCTGCCTTAAACAATGAGCTATGAGAGGGTTTATGGATGGTAACCTTCCTCCTCATGATCTTCAATGGCCTCTGGGGCACTGATCTGACTGACAACTGGCACTGTTCCTGCAGTAAATACTGTGCCCCACCAATGCTTCCTGCACACTTCTCACCCACCCTCTCCCCGTCTTCTTTACCGCTGTTTTATTTCTATTGGGGATCAATTTATTGACATCTGCGCGGCCTCCGTGGGTGTCACAGCTTAATGTTCAGTAGTAGGTAGGGTGTCAAGAAAATTCCGGTTCCCTTTTGACTTCACCACCTTCTGACTGCAAGTCGCTTGACCCTTCTGAATCTCAAATGCTGCATCTGAAAAATAAGGTAACAATTGTGGCGACTTCACAGGGCTGACGCGAGGATGAATGCACGCAAAGGGCTCAACACAGAGCCTGGCACAGTTGGTGTCAGGTTGATAAACAGAGCTTTTATCATCGCCAGAGCCCCGTCCTCCTCTGCTCTCCGCCTGAGAGAGCTGCCCCAGGAGTGGAGCAGGCTGCCCTCCACCAAGACTGCTCGCTCAGGCCCCGTGGGTCCATGGCACCGCAGGGTTGCAGGGAGGGACCAGCGGGCATGCAGGAACGACTTCAGGCCAGTAGTATAGGGTGGCACCAAGCCAGGCAGGGTTGGCAGAGGCAGGGGCTGCGCTGTGGGACCTGGGAACCCAGCCCAGAGTTGGCGGCTGGCGGCGGGGGATGGGGGGGAGCCGGGGGCGGGAGCGTTGTGGGCTCACAGAGGCAGGAGAGTACCACTCACAGCCCTGGCTGTCCTGGGCACTACCTCAAAAGGACATCCAGAAGGACGTCTGGAAGGTCTTTTGGCTGTCCAGGCTAATTACCATATTACCCTTTTGTTATTACAGATAGGTCAGCTGTGAAAGAAAGGAGCCCTTTTCCAGCTGGCTAACTTGTTGAAAAGTTGGGCTCTCTTAATGATTAGGAGTCAGAATAGCACAAGTCTGCTTGGTCAGAGTTTGCCAAGATGAGATACATGTTATTAATGAGAGATAAGGAATGCTCAGGTTAATGTGCTGGCTGAAGGCTCAGAGCCAAAAGGTTGGGCAGAGACTAGAGATGGCACAGTGAGTGTGAGAACTGAGATGAATGGGAAGGCTTTAAATGGAATATTGGTTATTGACAGGTGGAGTGTGGCTCTTTTATGGGCCTGATGCTCCTGAAACTATTACATCCTGCTTGGAGTATTTATTGTCCTTTCTGGTATTAGGAAGACCAGTAGCTAAATTCTTACTTTTTTTGTGTCAGTGCAAGTTCCTCTGTGGCAGATGGTTCATCTGGTGGTTTGGAGTGTAAGTTCTAGGAGATAATAAATGAAACTAATATTTGTTGATTGACCTGATGTGCTGGACACAGTGCCAGACAGTTGATATTCCTCAATGATTTGTTTTTATTCTCTAAGTTTAATTATTTGATTCTACAAATACTGTTATGCTTCCATACATGAAGACTGACTCAGACAGTACGTATCATTTCTTTAGTATTTCAGATTAGAAATCTAGAAATTTATTCATCAAATATTTATTAGATTTTTAGTAGTTGGCTATTGGATATAAAAGTGAAATAAAAGAGACATGGTCACTGTCCTTATGATATAATCTAGGCAGACAGATTGACTTTATTTTATATATATATTTTTTTTATTGATTTTTCACAGAGAGGAAGGAAGAGGGATAGAGAGTTAGAAACATTGATGAGAGAGAGACATCCATCAGCTGCCCCCTGCACGCCCCCTACTGGGGATGTGCCCGCAACCAAGGTACATGCCCTTGACCGGAATCAAACCTGGGTCAAATGGGTTTTTTGAGGAAACTCCATACTGTTCTCCACCAGTCTGCATTCCCACCAGCAGTGCACAAGGTTTCCCTTTTCTCCGCATCCTCGCCAACACTTGTCGTTTGTTGATTTGTTGATGATTGCCATTCTGACAGGTCAAACTTTACTTCTTAATTAACTCCACTTCTTACCAATTATTCTTTGATTCTCAATTCCTACATGTTTTGATTCACCCAGTTAAGCAACCCTTAACCTTGCTTGTATAGTTCCATAACATTAATCATTAGCTTTTAAAATTCCATATCTTGCCTTACACCCTTCACAAAAACTAACTCCAATTGTATCATAGATCTGAATGTAAAATCCAAAACTATAAAGCTCTTATGTCCTGGCCTGTTTGGCTTAGTGGATAGAGCATCGGCCTTCGGACTAAAGGGTCCCAGGTTCGATTCTGCTCAAGGGCATGTGCTTTGGTTGCGAGCATATTCCCAGTGGGGGGTATGCAGGAGGCAACTGATCAATGTTTCTCTCTCACTGATGTTTCTAACTCTCTATCCCTTTCCCTTCCTCTCTGTAAAAAATCAATAAAATATATTAAAAAAAAACAACTCTTAGTAGTTAACATAGGAGAAAACCTAGATGACTTTAGGTATCTGATGCTTTTTTATAAATATATTTTTATTGATTTCAGAGAGGAAGGGAGAGGGAGAGAGAGATAGAAACTTCAATGATGAGAAAGAATCGTTGATTGACTGCCTCCTGCATGCCCCACACTGGGGATTGAGCTGGCCACCCAGGCAGGTGCCCTGACAGGGAACTGAACCATGACCTCCTGGTTCATAGGTTGACACTCAGCCATTGAACCATGCTGGCCAGGCTAGTAATGCATTTTATTTATTTTTTTAAATTAAATCTTTATTATTCAGATTATTACATTTGCTTCTCTTTTTTCCCCTCCATAGCACCCCTCCACCCAGCTCCCACCCCTCCCTTTATCCTTACCTCCCTCCAGTTGATCTCATCCATAGGTGTATGATTTTTGTCCAGTCTCTCCCTGTACACCCCTCACCCCTTTCCCCCTGAGAATTATCAGTCCACTCCCTTTCTGTGCTCCTGATTCTAGTATATTCACCAGTTTATTCTATTGATCAAATTTTTAATTCACTTAATTTTTAGATTCACTTGTTGATAGGTATGTATTTGTTGTTCATAATTTTTTGGCTTTTACCTTTTTTCTTCTTCCTCTTCTTAAAGAGTACCTTTCAGCATTTCATATAATACTGGTTTGGAGTTGATGAACTCCTTTAGCTTTTTCTTATCTGTGAAGCTCTTTATCTGCCCTTCAATTCTGAATGATAGCTTTGCTGGATAGATTATTCTTGGTTGTAGGTTCTTGCTATTCATCATGTTGAATATTTCTTGCCACTCCCGTCTGGCCTGCATC